>KN824337.1:42292-64872 GCA_000827415.1 Serendipita vermifera MAFF 305830
TTGGCCGCTTTCTGAATAGATCTCTTCGGCTTGCCGACAGGTTGGCTAGTTCACTCTCAGTCCGAATTCAGTCGCACTTTCCGAATAGCTTCCCTAATTCAAAAGGGCAAAACTATCTTGAGGACGTACTCATAGAAAGGGACGAATATTTGATATTAAAAAATAGATAGTGCGTTACAAGAAAAAACCAATCTTATCCCACCGTGAAGTAAAGCGCGTCGTCCAAGGAGCCGTGTGGGCAGTGCTGATCAACAGGGACTGGTGATTCGCCGCCGTGCTTATGCCGAACATACCATAAACACCAACAGGGAGTCCGTAGTCAACGGACGCGCAATGCGTGTGTTCACCATCATGAAGACGCACTGGTACCCTTGAAGAAAGCAAAATTATTAGGGTCTAGCGGCTCAGTGTTTTGATGGGCTTGGAGTTGTTCGATTACAACGTGTGAGTGGCCGGTGATCGTGCCGCCGTGATCGAGTTGTTGCGGAGCGGCGAAGTAATTCTGTTGGGCGTTGACGAAATTGCCTGTTTGGAGATTATTGATGTTCATATGGATGTCGAATGGAGCCTCGGTGCTGGTACTGCTTGGATTGGAGGGGAAGTTGAATTTGGCTGAGGGCATGTTGGTATTGGTGATAGCTCCTATGTGTCCCTCAGCATTGTCAGCCCGGCCCCCGCACCCTCCCGCGTGGTTGTTACAAAAGTTCTGTTTTAAAAATTTCAGTCTCTTATACTCCTCGCGGGGGTTCCCGCCCCCTGACCCCGTTTGCCGCCTTTCGCGGGCCGTCTGGCTGCGGGCCAATAAGTTGAGTACACATCCAGTATAGGACCTCATCCCGATGATTGGGAATAAGCAGGGACATGCAGACACCCGGGGGTTCGAGCAGGGGTAGCAAGGGTCAGGGCTAACATTCTTAGGGGTACTTACGATAAAATTGTTTTCGTTTGGGGCTGAAGTCTTCTCGGACGTTCCGAGGGCCTTAGATCCCCTGGGAGCGGCGACACCATGCCCCTTTCGCCATGTTGCTCTACCGGATTTGGCGAGTGTACGGCTACCCTTGCGTACGCCGCCCTTCTTCAAAGCCTTGCTGGCTCGAGAGAGAGAACTGCTACTCTTTCTTCCGGACAATCCTTTCCGGGTTGAACTAGACTTTAGCGACGTGGACTTCTGGACTCGGCCATTCTTGGACTTCATGCCGGCGGACTTGATACCCTTCCTGAGCGAGCTCTTTGTTCCTTTCTTGAGTGAGACTTTGGCACCTTTCTTGAGCGTTCCCTTGGCGTCTTTTCCGAGCGCACTCTTGGCACCCTTTTTGAGCGGACCCTTGGTACCTTTCTTGATAGAAGATTTGGCACCTTTCTTGAGAGTAGACTTGGCACCCTTCTTAGCTGCACCTTTGTTAATCTTCTTGTAGGCGGATTTGGCGAGAGATTTTCTGCGTGTTGAAGTCTGCTTGCCGGCTTTGGACTTTGTCAAGGCGCGCTGGCGGGAACTACTTGATTTTCCAGTGATCTTGGCCTTGCGTTGGGCGCCGGCTTGCTTTGAGCTCGAGCCGGCCTGTTTCCCAAGCGTACTCTTGGGAGCCTTCTTGAGGGCAGACTTGCCGAGAGACTTTCTGCGAGAAGAAGCCGTGTTGCCAGCCTTGAACTTTGTCAGGGTACGCTGGCGAGAACCACTTGATTTCCCAAGGCTCTTAGCCTTTTGTTTGGCACCAACTTGCTTTGAGCGCGAGCCAGTTTGTTTGCTGACGCCAGACACCAATTTTCGGCTGGATGTCGCCTTTTTACTTGACTGGGCACGAGTATTAGGTTGCTTAGAACGAGAGGAATTCTGTGTCTTCGCACTGGATTTCTTCTTCTGTGCGAGAACGGCCTTTCCGGCGGGTGTTGTTCCACTCTTTTTCACAGCGCGCGCTTGAAGTCGGTGGTGATGATGGAAGTTCGATATGGCCGCCTTCTTGTGTCGTCAGGTAAACGTTTTGGCTCGTAGGGGAGGGAGGAGAAGATGAAATGGATACGTACTTCGTCAGATTCTTCTGATTTGTGAGACATCAGGTCAAAGCCGGTGGGATGATGGGAAGAGGCCTGGCCATGCTTCTTGGTGAGCGAGGTAGCCTGATATGATATGGGTCAGCTCAGGCTCAGGAGGGATAGGTAGGTGACGTACGGATCCGTCACCTGGATAGCGTACCACCGGTAAGGCGAGCGTAGATGTCGTCGTAGCAAGTACGATAAGATAGGAAGTAAAATGCATCCGTTTGCAAGTGGTTGTACGATTGGAAGTATAAAGAAAAGAAAAAAGAAAACTAGAACATGAACGGTAAGAGGTACCTCGATAAGCTTCGGAAGTTACTCACGACAGCACCAGGCTGGAGAAAAAAGAAAAGAGGTAAGGATCCGAAAGAAAGAACGGGATGGACGAAAACCGGCCCGTTGATAGTTGCGAGCTTTTAACTACGAGGGAAGAGATAATAAAAGAAAAAGGGGATTGAATGAAGGAGCTGTGCCGGTTGCAACCGATTTAGCGTCCTTGACGGGCAAGGGCGTCCATGCGCGTTCCTGGCGGGAGGCGGTACAAAAGCTTAATACATCTGGCAGAGCGTGTGTAAAAACGAAACACTTGTGCACTGGAAGGACCTACCATTGATTCTCTCTTCGAAGGCATACATAGTTGCTGCATGGTAATGCTCCGTTCTGGTGCTCTGCCGGACGGAGGCCGAGAGCAAGCCTAGTGGACGGGTTTTATGAACTTGACGTGGGAAGTTCGTAAACCTTGGGAATCAAGCTAATTCCAACTGAATCCAGTCACCGTACTGCTCTTCGAAACAGTGTATGTCGTGTGCGCACTTGGAGTTCTCACATACTGTGAGGTTCTCCTGGCAGCCATATGCGCATATCTCAATCATTATTTCGTACAGTGAAAGGGACTACGTTTATTTGTGCTCCCATCTTCTAAACCGCGGATCATGCAACCCTACACACCGTGTGGAGCGCTGGTAAGGTGGACTGACCACGGACGACCGGCGGCACTAGGCATTTCTTATCATTTAGTTGGATAGACGTAGATAATCAATGATGTTCGCAGTCACGAGACAGCCGGTGACGCCTCTCGTGCGCAGGGTTTCCGAGGAGAAATACTCGCCCTCCCATGAAGTCCACCTCAATTATAATATATTTACTCCGGTACTGACTGTGAGACTGATTATGTAGGCAGATAGACAGCAAAGTGTCGATCAGGAGTCGACATCCAAGTAAATGGGTGCATCGTCCAAATTAAAACCATGCGTTCTATCAAATAGAGGGTTCCTGAGAAGGAAATAAAGGCCCAAGTTATGGGGTTGCCAAATCAAATCCCCGAATGCTCCACCCAGAAGGACGCCACCACCATTCTACTCGCTCTGCGGATCGTTGAGGTTGCCTTTATCTAATTATCTCCATTTCTCTCCCTTATTTATGTATAAAACTTCTCGAGCCAAGTGTTTCGAGTCCATTTACATTCATGCACGCCCGTCTAACTTTCGTGAATACGCTGAATTCCGCCTTTTATGACGATAAATCTCGCATTTTCAACTATGCGGACATCTTTACTGAGACAAAGCACGCAAACTGCCATCTTAGGCGAGTTTTTCACGCTGATCGTTCCACCTGGACCTCATCGAGCAATTATTATCAAGGAGTTTATCGTCAGAATATGCAACCTCTTGCTGATTCGGCAGCAACTATCGATCAGCATTCGCTGATCAGGGGCCATTACTGGCCAGGGCCGCCGGTGCCGTGCATGCTACCACATGACCCTGGGCCAAGGGTCAGTGGGCTCCATCAAAATGACGTTCAACTTGTCCTCGATAGCCATTATGGCACCAGCTACTCGGAATATCTGGCATGGAACAATCCATTGCCCGTTAGCCCAGATCCAACACGCGGCCTCGTGATGGTAGAGCATCCATCTTCTACGGAACCATCACATGGCACATTTGTGACGTCTCCCATACCCGCAGATGTGATCTCATCGCCCCTCGTTGACCTCAAGGTAGCGTATCAAGTGTCAGCACTATGCCACGTTCTCACATTTTCATGACGATATCCATCAAAAAATATATCTTTTTTATCTATGCAAATAGAGCAACTCAGAAAGCGACTTTGCTAGCAATGAACCTCTGACCGACGCACCAGCTTTTCCTCTTCTCTACGTTTCCAACGGAAAGTGGGAGTGCGGTATCTGTAACAAGGCGTTTCGTAGGAAGGGTATTGCAACCATGCACTTTAGGAGCACTCACAGGGGAGAACATATTCATTGTGAAGGGATCTGCGGAAACATGGGTTGGTGAGTACAGCGTCCTTTCGGCGTTACACCCGATTTACGATCATTTCAATTTGAAAATACAGTAACAAACGGTTCACTACTCAAGAGGGCCTCCGCGTTCACGCTTACCCACCGTCCGGCTCCTGTTCAATCTGGTAAGTGCAGTCGATCTTATTGAATATTGCCGAAATACTCCATTTAATGCTTTTACCCACAGTGGAAAGTCAATGAAGAGGAAAAACCTCACCCGCCACAAACGTACCGTTCACTCAAACTCGAAAGTGTTTGCCGTTTAGCTGAAATATGACTCATTGCGTTTTTCGTTAATTGACGGATAAACTTAGAACCTAACCCGGAAAGCTCCGAAGAAAATCAGATGCGCACATCCTGGAAGCGCAAGCGCCAGTGCCCCTTTACTCGGGCATTGCCAGTCGTTAATACTGCAAACATAAATCTAAGGTCTCCGTATTCCTATTATAATATAACTCTCCCTCATAGAAAAACGAAAAACTAAACCCCGCTATGTCCATCCCGCCGACAGTTAGCAGCGTGCCAGGGCTCCACGATCCCAATAACGACTACCCCTGTTCTCGTTATAACCATGCATTGAACCTTCCATCATATACTAATGAGGTGGAAGGCGAGTAGAGTCCTAACAAACCCTATTGTGCTCGCTGAATCTTCCTTAGGAAGTCCCTGTCACCCTGTCAACGAATCAAATCAGTATCTTCAGCATGGTCTTGAGAGGCCCATATACACCCGTCAGCCGGCTCTAGACACCTATCCTTCGAGGCCGACTACCCCAAACGTTCTTCTCCCTTACTTTATGCGAGGAGCGACGGTGGCCAATCAAAGCCTCCGTCAACTTACTCCCGACGTCCACTCAAGCTTCGCCCCAACTCTCTCTGCTAGCCCGAGCTATCACTACTCCTTTTCCCCAGTTCAAGTACCCAGGCCTATGTCGATCATAGACGCACCTGTCACCAATGTGCCCATTCCAGTGACCGCTTCCTTTCATAGTTATCAGTCTATGGTAGCCTGTCCTGTGTCGACATCGACGTAAGTCCTTTGTCTACATGCACCGACGGCGACACACTTTCATTTTCCCCAAGACTACATCTCTGAGCTCGCTTCTAAATCTTATTTGTAGACCTCTATTTGGAGCAACGTACGCTCTGATGAAGTGGCCAGTGATGCGTTTTGCGATCCTCTCGTCAGTCTTTCCAAGGGAAGCTGGGAATGTCGAGTCTGCCGGAGAGAGTTTCGTAGGGAAGGTATTGCAGCGACGCACTTCAAGGTTGCTCACCTGGGTGAACGCATTCCTTGTAAAGGCGCCTGTGGGAAGGTGGGCTGGTAAGGTTTACCTTGAACCCCTATCTCCGTCCTTCTGATCAGGGACTGTAGTACCAAACATTTTACTACCAAAGGAGGTTTGCGGAGGCATGTTCATCCGCGTCGAGGCTCATGTTCTATCTGGTGTGTGCAAATCTCGTCATTGAGCCTTTGAAAACGAGATCGAGCTGACTTCATACATCATAGTAGCAAATCTATACAGAGCCAAAACATGCGTCGGCATATTCGTGGGGTACACCATCTTTAGATCATGACTCGGGAAAAGTAGAGACGTAGTTGGGAGTCGCATTCCAGTGTGGGTATGGAGAATCAAGGCAGTATTCTGCCAGTATTCTGCGTAATTTATCGCCGGTAAACGTAGCTAGCTCAGGAAACGTTCAGAATGATATAATAAAGCATTACGTTTATTCAGCTTTAACAAGTCTAGACAACAGAGTGGCCTCAATAAAGTCCCGAAGCTGCTATATATCCCATCTCGCAAATAGCGCTGATTAATCCACCGTTTCTGCATCCACTTGTGCTTGCATCTTTGCCTTCCGATGCTTGTGGCGCTTCTTCCCCTTGTGATGATTCTTTCCGTGATGCTTCTTCCCATGGTGCTTTCCTCCCTTGTTCTTTCCTGAGCGTACCTCGAGATCATTCATATGCTCGATGGACCGAGAGTGGAGTTCGTTTGCAGATACCTGTTGTGGGGGGTGGGCGCACTGAACCTTCCACTCCGGTTGCTGCAAAACTGCGAGCATTGGAACGGAGGCTTATGCGGACAATGTGCACCACATAAATAGGCGAGCGCACTTCTAGGTTGCTCATGTGTTCGCGCTTTCATCTGATATAATCATGTTCGAGTGAAGTGTTCGTTGAAATGATAGACAACCACATATCCGAGAGTAAACAAGGCGGTTTTTTTTCCGGAACTGCCTTTCAAGTAGCACGTTTTCCCTCCTACGACAGAGTCAGTCGACAAAAAGCAAAAGAGAATAGTGACCATGAGGAACAATTTTGCATGGTAATGTTTCTGTTGCCGCAATTGCCGAGATCAAGGTACCTAGTAGACGAAAAACGTGGAGTCGAAAAATAGATTGTAGTGTTGAAAAGAAGATTCTTTCTTTTCATCTAGTACTCTAATGCTTTGCGTTGTGCACGAGTACTTCTAGAATGGGCACAGTGAAATATGAAAATATGTATACTGTAGCACATTCGACACAGGTAATGAAAGGTAAACCCGCCATTGTGGTTATACCATGCTACAACACTAAGCATCATTGCAGACACGTATCGCAAGTCCGAATTTCCACACGCTGAACAGAGCAATGAGCCACAGAATGAGGAACCTCATCGTCTCTCTTCCGTCTCTTTGTGTACTAGAGCATAGACATTGGCAAAAGCGATTTTTAACGATCATTCCAATCTTCGCATCCACCTCATGCGTCCTGCAGTGGATGAAGAGGGAACGGTCAATCATCGGAAGAATGCCAAAGAAAAGTTTGCGTGCCGCCGTCAATGCTCAGTGGTTCGCCACGGAAAAAGACGCGGACGAACGGGAATGACCTATACGCCATGCGTGCAACAGTGAATGATAGTCATTAACCATTAGAATGCTCTGGATCATGTTCAAATTACCTGGATTAATCGATGATTCCATAACGCAATGCACAGATACGTGTTATAAGGACGGGTAGAAAAGCGACTGGTTGATGGCAAGACAGTAGCAGCCTTTTAAGAGACTCAAACGAAACCTATATTACCGAAATCATAGCAAAGTATGGTCTGGGAGGAATCTATGGGCCGTAAAGGCGAGAAATGGCCAAATCAATGGCGACGACTGTGAACGGGAGACTGGAACGCGCAGAATATCTGACAGATCAGCGCTCATTTCCATCAAAGGCATATACTACGTGACTACAAGGCGTAAATGTGCGGCAAGGCAGGCGGCGAGTGCTGGTGGGAGGCAAGAGACAAACGAACAGCAACCACCTGGACCACAAGTCACATCGTGGTCTATTGGTAAACGGACTATCGAAGTCTTCCAGACAATCTAGTTTGATATTCTACCTCTTTAGTGCCGTTCGTACTCCAGTCTATGTTGATATCCGGTATCCAAGGTACACCCAAAGATCAAGTGACGCTGCTCTCCTCGAGATACTGCATGCCATACATTTATGACAGAGAATATTTAAGTGATCAAGTAGCTAGGGTAAGTCTACGTAAAAAACTACTCAATTGAAACACTCTCAGGTGCGTTTGGCTGACACTCCCTGTGGCGCGCGGAAAACTCTCGATTGTACTCATAGTAACTACATGAAATATCTGGTCACATACTAAGGTCATATGGCGTCTTTGAGATAACACATAGGGAGGAGTTGTCAGTATCGCAGAAATGCCCTCCGTCTTGCGTTTTTAGTCTATCTGGAGAGGTAACCATCCTCCTGCTGGGCTATATCCTTGACACGTACGAGCACAAGATAGAATACGGATATTCTGCTTCCCATATATGGTATTAGTGACCAAGTGCGTGGCAATTTTGCCTATGGTTGCATTTGCCTTGCTAACTGCTATGGTATTCTCTTCTGAGGAGCGATGATCTTTATCGACCATTCCATCCCGAAGCTCTTGAAGGCGAAGAATGAGTAGTGGAAGGGTCGGGAGAATTCTATGGTCAGGAGGGAGGAGGAACGCTTTTGCTACGCACGTTGTCATCAGTTCGACATCCTCAGCGGCTAATATCTCGCGCTCGTCACCCCTAACAAGGACAATAAGATCCGACACCAGGGTAAGGAACGCGAATTGAGAGGTCTTTACCACACGACACTCCTCCGAAAGACGGCTCCAGCAATTTGCGTTAACATCGTCTCGTAGTAAGGGCGGTGGCTGAGAGGGTTCATCCGGAGAAATCAAAATCAAAGACAGGACATTGAAAAGACATTCGTCGGAAGGTATTTCTGTGAAAATTTCCGTGTCCACAAACGACTTACAATCGTGGAGTTGACCGAAGATATGAAGAAGGAGATGGCCTTCACCATCGTAATGCTGTGGGCACGATACACTGTAATAGAAAATGTCCCGAAGAAACTCCTAGCCACCAATCAGTGACTAGAAGATAAGATAATGCATCACTCACCAGCGTCTTATAATCTTGTAATGCTCGCGTGCAAAGGTTAGATTGATGCGGAACTACACACCACATAGATGCTTGAAGGCGCAGCATAGACTGCGAGTCAGTAAGTTCGTAGGTTTGGAAGAGGTAAGTGGCCATGCGCCCCCAGGATTTTCTCCACGGGCCCATAATCTCGTCCGATGATAGCTCGAGATCCCCAGTGTCATGCCCTGCGACAGCATATGCCAGCACTTTGAAACACAAGCTATCCAAATCGGAGACTGCCTCAAGTCGACGGCGATTAAAGTAGTTGGTAAACATCTCTGGTGGCCCTAGCTTTAGATCTCGGCAAACCAGGTCTATCAGAGTATAATGTTGTTCTGTTGTCACGCCTTCAGATATAAGATCATCGAAGGAAGTCAAAGCCTCAAGAAGGTGAGAGTCGTCATGTAGTGTAGGGGAGGTGATTCGCCATAATGAGCCAATTTCAGGCTGATCCTCAGCTGCCGCAGCCAAATGGCAAAGGATTTCGCGAATATTGGGTACCTCATACGGGAGCTTGATCCAGTTCATGATCAGTTGCACATGATCGTCAAAGAAACCCTCCATTTCTTTTTCCCTGCCGTTCACATCTGGAATATCGTCACTCAGATACATCCACACCATCATCAGGACTTCTTTTACGCGACGAACCCTGGCCTCGCCTGTGAACGAATCGAGGTTTCTTGCGAGCAAAAGGGTAAAGGAATGATGTAATGCTGGCAAGCGTTGGTCGGCGTGGGACCCAGTCCGATACAGGGACTGGAGTGCCCTCATATACCTGACTGGTGCGTAGAGACATGGCATTGCATCTACCACATTCTCAGTTCCTAAGATGATAGACTCGAAGCGCTGACGTAAGGAGTCTAGAAAGGGTGGAGAAATTCTTCCTTCACTACTTGTGTACATTTGCGCCAGGGGGTGTAATATGGAGACGTAGCGATTGTTGTCCTGATAGTTGCTTAGGCCAAAATAATTTTGCTCCGTGGCTACACTGGGGTCAACAAGAGTCAGAGAGTTCTGAGGTGTGCTCTGTAGCGAGTTACGCCAGCGAGATATCCGAATCGTAAATTCCAACTCGTACGACGTGTGTTTGGATGGCATAGGGATGTCACGAAATAGCAAAAACAGAGAGTTTGGTACTTTCCCACGGGGCCTAGTGGACCAAGGCCCTCGGTTTACATCACAATACTGAGACCAGTACTCGCTTTTACTATCATCGGTTAGGTATATCGCTGGGTCCTTGGGCGTGACCATATCTCTTATCACTGCAACGCGGTAGCATTGTGACAATATCGATATTGCCTGCATTTCTTGATTACTAACCTCTTGATTCGGATCGACATTGAGATTCGCCCATCCTAGTAAGTCAAATATATCCAACCACGGCGCATCAGGGAAGCAGGGGGTCAAAAGCAGCTCCGACTCTAATTTCGGTAGTTCACTGACAAGCAGGAGAAGACGGTTGTATGAGTCTTGCGAGATGCTTAACCGATTTGCGAGCCATACTAGTGACTGTACCACCAAGTAATCCCCTTTGTCCACTTCTCTATCGTCTCGACTACGAGAGATGGAATGCGTCATGTGGTGACCGGCGAGCCACCTGGGTATAGATCGAAGGTGGGTGCTATGCGCTAGAAAAGATATTGCAGAGAGGAAGAGTCGAAAGAGTGAATGTATCCAGCGACTAAGTGGGGTACGGAAGGGGGCAGAGACAGAGACCACAGCAAGAAACGTGGATGCACCGTAGAATAATAGGGCGAAAGCAGCCCCTCCCACGATGACCATCCCAACTGTGTGATGAACGGTCCATATCCATAGCATGAGGGCTGCGTAGAAAAGGAGGACGGAGCAGTAGATTAGTATTGGCAATGCTGCTATAATGTCCCCCATTTTCCATTGGATTACGCCAGCATATCGAAACTGACGGCGTTTTGCTCGATCTTCGGGGGATGAGCCCCCTCTTGTAATTGCTGCGTCGTAGTCGGCGACCCATTGGAGCGCTACTACACTAGCCAAGGCGGCTGATAGGCTGGTGCTAAGGCTTGCAAATAAGAGGCAGTTGATAATGACATCTGAGGATGAAGGCATGAAATCAGCTTTTTCAAACGGTGTGTGGGTCCCGTTTGCGACGTTATTGATGTGAAAGATCAACGCATCAACCATTGTTCCGGATGGATCTTGCTCAAGTAACTTCTTGCTCTCTGTGATGAATGCTGTAAGGACTGCAGCAAATATGGCCGCCTTGTTAAGGTTAGCGATGCGTCAATGAGCTCGTAATAAGAGCGCACAAATAAAAGGAGAGAATTAAGACTACTTCGCCAGTCTTGAATCAGCTCTATATCCAATTTCCTGGCCTCATTGTTGTAGACATCCCATGCTGTATACTCCTTTGCGAGAAACTGCTGGCTGCCCTCTGGGTCTGGGTCTTTAATGAACGGGCCATACTCGCCTAAGATGGCTTTTCTTTCTTTGCTATGGTGATTTGGCATCTTTGGTTCGGATATCAAGTTCAGATTTGGGGTAGATGTGGTACAGTTGAAGTGCAAGTAGCCACGTTACACCTCCCTCCCTAAAGCTGACATTTTGCTCTAAGAGCTCGGAGCAAGCGTATCTACAAGGAAATATGGTCTAGTCAACGTGCTAGTAGGCTGGAAACAATCTGTAGTCAAAGGGCCATCATTCCCAGATCTACAGAAGTATGCTATCGTAGAATGAGAATGAATAGATGGATTTGTTCTTTATTGTTGTGATCAATTTAATCTTTGATCTTTTGCCTTTTTAGAGGGCGTCCCCACCCCAAATGCACAAATTTAGAGACTGTACCCCCGCCTCCACAACGCAATCCTGATCCCCAGGACATTTATGACGTTATAAACCCCCTTTTTATGAGGTTAGGCTGGATATTGTGGCCGAGATGAGATGAGATGGGGGCTATTCCATTCTCTGGCGCTCACACACCGAAGCCAAAATGATATGACACCCATTTATCGGTCAATTAAGTCTCATAACAACATAGAATCAGAATAGAATCCGCCTTTGTTATCAAGGTATCCTATTGGTGGTGACCTTCGGTGTCACTTGACATTTTGCAATTCGCCATTACAAGAAGTAGGCGCCGAGGCGGAGTTGAACAAGTTTAGACGACTGCCGAAATGAATTGAACGAGGCGGTCACACCCACTTATGACATTATACAGCACCTTGCAACGTTTCTCGACATCTCGTCAGAAGTAAGTTCCCTAAACTGACGTAAGTTTCGATCGAGCCTTTAACTTCCGCCCTGAACTTGACCCCGGACACGTGCTTATTGGATTAAAGGAGACCTCTGTAGAGTGAGAAATTTGGGGCTCATCTAGTGCCCACCCTCCCTCATAAACAACCCTCAAAGAAAGCTTGGTATGTTTTGAATCGTTCCCACTAGTCCTACGCTCATCCTTAGTCTCAGTATCAAATTACGTGCCAGACCTGTGATGGTAGGTGCCGACGTCGCCTAAGGATTAGATCCACAAATGACGGCCTATTGTCACACTTGTCCACCCAGCCTGTAAGTACTTGTGCCACCCAGATCTCGCTCGTGTCCTTAACAACCGGTTTCACCTGGTGTCTGTTGTCAATTTCCTCATAGGGTGATGTGCGTACCTACATGCACTGAGCTATTTCAATCACTGAGGGCTCATTTGTGCTCATTCTCACAGAGTGTACGTAGACTTAATTCCGCGAGCGTCATTTTGTCCAACCGATCACTAATTGGTTTCCACACGCTCCCAGAAAGTGCTTGTTCTCATCTCCCACACTTTGTATTCGTTGCTGATGATTGGTGGTCCATTTATCATGACAGGGTGTAAGTTTACATACCCTTGAACCCTTATTCTCATCACTAATGATGAACCAATCCACCTCTCATGAGCAGTCTGTAGGTGTATACGTTTTACGAGCTTTATTTCCCTCGCTAATCTCGGCTACGCCCGCAGGGTGTAAGTATATTTGTCCTCAGATGTTTATTTCGGACTAAGAAGTTCTTCCGGCTATTCCATAACAAAAGACCGTACGTATTTACATCTTTGAATTCCGTTGCCTGCAACTGACATGCCCTCGCGACATTTGTATCTGCAGACTGTGAGTAGTCTTGCTTTTGCAACTGTTTGCATGTCATTAACCGATCCATGTCCCGCTCATGCTCACAGAAGGTAAGATGTTTACATGTTATCAGCCTAGTCTTTATTTAGTCACTAAAACCACGCGGCGCATCCTCATTCGTAGCCTGTATGTACTTCTCCCTTTTGAACTTTGCTCCCTGTGACTGATAGTTTCCGGGCTCATTTGGACTCACATACTCTGTGTGTCCACACTTCCCTCATCTCATTAACCATCACCGGTAAATCTGTGCCGTGCTTATTTTCGTAGAAAGTACGTTTCTGCGCTTGTTAATCCTTTTTTCTGTGATTTATTACTCATTTCTCTGCTGTTACTCTCGAAGCCTGTGCGTATTCACCGTCCTGTTATCTCCTCTATCGTCACTGATTGAGTCATCCTACGCTCAATCCATAGAAGGTGTGTCTGTACTTACTTAGTATGGTCTTCTGCCATTTACCTTTCTCTCTTTCGTGTACCCCTGAAGCCCGTACGTACCTACGTTCCGGTAATCTTGTTTCCCGTCACTAATTGATTTGGGCTACATTTACACTCATAGAAAGTATGTGTTTATGCCTACTCACTATCGGTTTCTTGCCATTTATTATTCGTTACTTATGTCCCTTGAAGCCTGTGCGTAGCTGCTACCTCCTGTTCCCGTTTGTTGTCTTTAATTAACCTAAATCACTCTTAATCTCACAGAGAGTATGCCATTTCCCCTGTTTATTATCGTCTTTTGCTATTATCGCTCGTTACTGACGTACTTTCGAAGCCCGTACGCATCCGCCGCCCACGATCTTCTTTCTTTTCGCTGATTGGCCCAAATTAATTTAATTTAATTTACAGAAGGTGTGTGTCTTGACCTCAATAATATCAATTTCCGTCATTTAACATTCGTTCTTTCCCGTACCCTTGAAGCCTGTACGTATCTACTGCCACTTAATCTCGTTTCTCCATTGATGATGAATCTATGCCACTCTTATACTCACAGAAGGTGTGTATCTGTATCCAATAAGCGCTTTTGTGTCATTGACGCTCCTTGCCCGACCTTCGCTTGTAGCCCTCCGTGCGTATATACATTCTTAGAGCCACTTTACCTGCTACTGATACTTCTCCATCGTATTTCAAATAATATGTTGTGTCTCCATACTGGTTCCCCCATGATGGCAAACCTATCTTGTTTTCATAATCATAGAAAGTACGTGTATCCCTTGGTTCTATTTTCCTATTCCTGACCACTCTTTATTGTATTTGATGCTTTCACTTGTCAGTAATGGTCTTCGAGAGCACCTCTATGCATGGCGAGCACATTGCGGACCTGCTTCGAAATTGGTGTCGATCCATATGTACTTCGGTTACCCAGAAATTGAGAACAACCCTCAGGTCGTCAATAGCACGACACATCACTTTGTTACTTCGAGAAACAATTGGAATTCCGATCTTGTTTATTTCTGTTTCTTTTCATGAAGCCTTACCGCTCATGCCGTACTAAGAAAAGGACGGAAGCTATGCAGCTGACGCGCGTATTAATTGTGGCGTTGACTGGTTACTAGTTCGTGTAACCCTAGATAGTGTGCTGTGAGCCGGTGCCACCGGCGCTTCCCTGGTTGGACCACTAGTGTACTATCTTTCACATTAATAGTCTCTTTACACTTGCGTACAGCCATTTATGCACGTTAAGTGAATATCATGGGTGATTCGTGTTAAATAGTAAACTAAGGCGGGTGAGCGTCGGGAGCAAGACCAGTAAGGGTCGCTGCCGACGCCACGCTGCCTCTATATACATGATCGCCGAGTTAGCTAATCAACACGACCCCCTAACTCGGTGACTACAAGACGACCCCCTGAGTATGCTGGAGGTGAATATACAAGGTCTATCTATGAAGACCAAGCATTGCGCAAAAAGTTGTAAACTTGACCCGCCCGAGCGGTTTCGTAAATATATCTGCTGGGTTCTCGGTGCCGGGTACATGTTTGACAATGATTTCTTTATTAGCGACCTTTTCCCGTATCCAGTGGAAATGTCGGCTAACGTGCTTCATAGTTGATTGGTGCTCGGGGTTCTTTGCGACTTGAATGGCAGAATTGTTGTCGACGTAAAGCGGAGAGGGAGACGAAGTGTCGTAGCCAATTTCATCTAGAAATTCTCGCATCCAAATCATTTCGCATCCGGTGGCGGAGGCGGTGGTGTACTCGGCCTCAGTGGATGAGAGCGACGTATGCTTTTGGAGCCGACTACTCCAGAGCACTGCTCCACCGCCGACCGAAAGGACGAACCCAGCTGTCGATCTCGAATTATCAACATTTCCTCCAAGGTCTGAATCACTGAACGTGATGAAAGGTATGTCGCTAGTCTCCGACGGTTGGTATGTTAGCTTATAGTCGATTGTTCCCTTTAGGTAGCGAAGGACCCGTTTCAGAGCTGCCCAGTGCTCTTGACCCGGGTTCTCGCTGAACCTACACAACACGCCGACGGCATACGAAATATCCGGGCGTGTAGCGATGGAGAGGTAGAGGAGTTTTCCTAAGGCCTCTCGGTAAGGGACCTTTTTCATATCTTCGATATCTTTAGTGCTAACGGGGCACATTTTTGTCGACAGTTTTGCCTTCTCGCACATCGGCGTCGGTGCTGGGTTGCAATCCTGCATCCGATACGTCTCGAGGATCGAGCGTATATACGTTGGCTGGGCTAGCGTTATTTTTCTCTGCTTTCGATCACGTTCTAGTTGTACCCCAAGGATGAACGAGGTAGGTCCCTGGTCGTGAATCTTGAACCGGGCCTTCAGCTCATCTTTAACTTTCTTGATAGCATCGGGCGACGAGGACGCAAGTACGAGGTCATCAACATGTACTGGAACGACAATTTTAACACCATCACGATCGTAGACAAAGACGGAGTGGTCACTGTCGAGGCGGTTGAAGCCAATTTCGGTAAGTGCATCGTGTAGCTTCACAGACGATATTCGAGGACCTTGCTTAATTCCATAAAGCCCCTTTAGTAGTCGTAGGACCCATCCCGATCCTTCATAACCAGGGAATTCGACTCCCTCAGGTTTTGCCATATAGACTTCGGCGTCGATGTCTCCGTTCAAGAACGCGGTCGAGATATCAACCGACTCAAGTTCCCAGTCTTCCAATGCAGCAAGTGCAATGACTGTTCGAAGGGCACCAAAGCGAGCCGTTGGCGCGAACGTCTCTGTGTAGTCGATGCCTTCTCTCTGTGCGTATCCCTTAGCCACTATGCGTCCCTTGTATTTGTCGATTGACCCGTCCGCATTTCTTTTGATTTTGAAGACCCATCGAGAGCCGATGGCGCGTTTTCCATGTGGGAGGCGGGCGAGTGCCCAGGTGCCGTTGTCAAGGTGGGCCTTGATTTCGTCGATTGCGCTTGCTAAATATTTATCGCCATCAGGACGGCGTAGGGCCTCGGCGAGGGTATTTGGCTCAATTGCGGTGGACGTATTGAGTGCGCACTCAATCCCATCCACGACGGGGATGTAAATGAAGTCGGGCCGAGA
Source organism: Serendipita vermifera MAFF 305830 (assembly GCA_000827415.1). Lineage (NCBI taxonomy): Eukaryota > Fungi > Basidiomycota > Agaricomycetes > Sebacinales > Serendipitaceae > Serendipita > Serendipita vermifera. The sequence continues at coordinate 58,733 of KN824337.1, forward strand.
TGTGTCAGTTTGTGGTTTGTGCGCAGGTGTTTTCCAATCGGATGCTGGTCTCGTTGCTGTACCTAGGTGGGCTCTCTCGTCGTCGTCATCGTCATCATCCTCACTTTCATATAGTGCGCCAGGTACACGCGCGTTGGATGCCCGGCGATTCGGCAGAGCACCAGGCCGTTTCTCATGGTCCCTGGTATTGAGGAGGGCACGGAGCTCACGAGACAGCGGCCTGGGCTGTTGCTGTTGCTGGTGCTCCTCGTGTGCTGGTTGCTGGTCGTCATTTGGAGCTGCCTCTGCTGCAGGCTCGTCATCATTTGGAGGTGCCGGGTCGTCTACCGGTGGTGCTACAGGGTGTACTACTGGGTTGCCGGCAACGAGGACTGGTGGTTCTGGAGGGACTATTTCATCAGGTGCTGGGTCTGCTGGTGCAGGTACGTCGTCTCGCCTGTCGGCTTCAACGAGCGGCAACTGGTCCTCTAGTAGTAGGTCAATAGCATCTTCTTTAGGTCGTTTTGTACCCGGAAAATCACTTTCATCAAATATAGCGCTGTCGCTGTAAATCACTTTTCTCGTGAGATTGTCCCAGAATGCCCAGCCGGCTCGATTTGCTGGGTATCCAATGAAGATACACTTGCGCGTGTGCGGCTCAAATGCGCGTCGCTGATCCTTTTGGACATGGACGTGGGCGGCACAACCAAAGACTCGCAGGCGTTTCACCGAAGGCTTTTCGTCATGCCATTTCTCATATGGCGTCATATCATTTACTATGCGCGCGCAGTTCATTTCATGAACACATGCCTGGACGGCATACCCCCAGAACGACGGTGGGAGGTTCGCTTCGAACAGCTTGGTGGTGGCCCCTTCAGCAAGCCAGCGATTCACGCGCTCGACTCGGCCATTTTGCTGCGGAGTTGCACGAATGGTATGTTCGCGTTGAATTCCTGCCTCGCTGCAAAATCTTGTAAATTCCTCACTAATGAAACCCCCCCCCCCCCCCCTTTATCATCCCTTAGGTGTTTAATCTTAAGGCCCGTTTGGTTTTCGACGAGGGCCTTGTATTGTCGGAATGCATCAAAGGCTTGGTCCTTCGTTCGAAGTAGTGACACGACGACATACCCTGAGGCCTCATCGACAAATGCAATCCAGTACCTGGATCGCATCCCAATGGCCTCGGTGTGGATAGGGCCATGGAGATCCATCGACACTCGGTCGAGCAGGATTGTAGAGCGAGTAGCGGGTGTTGTGTGTGAGGCTTGGGTCTGCTTGCCGGCGATGCAGGGAGTGCATAGGGATTTGGGCCTCGCATTGGAGCTGAGGTGGACGTCCCGGAGGAGGTTCTTGCGGATGAGGGTGTCCAGGTTGGGATAGTTGGTGTGGCCAAGGCGTCGGTGCAACAGTTCGCGATCAATTGCAACTGTACTTAGGGCGTTGACTGTCTCAGATGGGATAACGCGACCATCAAGATAGGCAACACAGTTGTTGTCAATGCGTGCTGTCATGCAAAGTACGTTGTCGCGATAGAATTGCATTTGCTGCTTGTTAATACGAACTGTTGACTGTAATGGAGGCTAAAGCGGGTGAGCGTCGGGTCAAACCAGTGATATAAGAAAGATAGTACCTAAAGCGGGTGAACGTCGGGTCAAACCAGTGAGGTTTGGTAGCCGACGCTCACCGCTCTATGTACAGGTGGCGAGTCACGCTAACTACATAATCTAACACGAACTTCATAGTTCTGTCTTCGCACCATAGAGAGAACTGAAACTAGATTAGAGTGAAGATCGGGTGCGAACAAAGCATTAGGAAATGTGATTAAATTGTGGCTAAATTTTCCATTGATCCACGGCTGGAACACGACATCACCCTCCCCTTTTGACTGGATGCTCGCCCCATTCGCCACCTTAATGGTGGGTACAAGTGGCTTGAGAGACGAGAAGAAATTTGCGTCCCCAATCATTGTTCGGGTTGCACCTGTGTCGGCATTCAGGTTAGAGCGAGCCTCGTTTGGAACGATACGGGTACTTGCACTATCAGCCAAGTCCTCGGCAGCATTGGCCTTCTCGTTCCGGCGTTTGAGGTAGTTGTCCTTGGCTTTCAATTTTGTCCTGCATTCATATTCGTAGTGGCCAGTGTTTTCGCAAAAGTTGCATATTACATTCTTCTTGGGGTTTTTGTGCGTGTGCGTGTGTGATGTGGGTGAAGGCGAGGATGTGCGAGAGGAAGGTGGAGTGAAAGCCTTAAGGGCAACAGGAGTGTCGCGTTTGGCATGTTGACGTTGATTATCCTCAGCGAGGAAAGCGTTTCTCGACAACTTCGAGAGTGAGTGTTGGTTGGATGAGGAGGGCTGACCGAAGGTGGTTATAGCTGTCAGGAAGTGCGCGAAGGAGCGTCATGATGACGAGTTCGTCATCCAATGTTTCAATGGTGTAAATGTTTCCTGTTGAACTGGGGAGTGGAGCGGAGGTACCAGAGGCGCTTGTAACGGTGATTGAAGGCGGAGGGCTGACGGGCCGAAGTGCTTTGACGCGTAACATGGCGGCTTTGATACGTGTGATAAGTTCACCAAGATTTTCAGTTTCCTCCATTTGAATGTTGAACATAGCATCCATAGCGTTGAAACGAGTGCCGGGCGTTTTATTGTTGTGTACTTTATCGAGTTTCTGCCACATCTGGGTGGCGTTTCCTTCAAGACCTTCAATATGGGTCGAGCTCTTGTCGTCGAGAGTCATCTCAATGGCCCCAGCGGCCCGAGATGCTCGCTTGTCCCAATCGGTTTGACCCTCGCGGTCTGTATCACCAGGGCGGAGCTCCTCCCCATGCACAATGCGGTACAGGTCGTTAAAGCGAAGGTATGCGTTGATCTTTCTGCGCCAGATAGGGTAGTTGTCGCTGCTGAGTGTTGGGACCCCGCTGAGGTCTTTGCTGTGGTCTGACATCTTCTTCGGAGATTAAGGTGAGGTGTATCTTCTTCTGTTGAGTTGTTGCTAATAAAAATGTTGTTGATGACAGTGTGGTACTGTATATAGGAGGTGTGGAAGAGTGCGAGCCAGCGGCGGCGGCGGTGACGTGACTTCCGTTGAATTCGATTGGTCTGCTTTGTCGAACTCAGTGCGCAAGGTGGCTCATAACCTGTTAAATAGTAAACTAAGGCGGGTGAGCGTCGGGAGCAAGACCAGTTAGTTAGTAGACAGACCTAAGGCGGGTGAGCGTCGGGAGCAAGACCAGTAAGGGTCGCTGCCGACGCCACGCCGCCTCTATATACATGATCGCCGAGTTAGCTAATCAACAATTCGATGGGCTATAAAAGCGAAAAACGCAATGTCATCGCATCAACTTCACGAACACTCCCGGCTGGTCAGGTTAGAAAGCAGAGTCATCTGATTTGTGCATTACCAAAGTTATAAATACGTGAATACGAGCAACCAATCATTACTTTTCAACTTGGCTCCATGAGGAACTATGATTCTCCTCCTTCGCTAGAGGCCATTGGTGGCGGCCTTCGCCTTCTTCCTCCACCACCGCCTCCTCCTCCACCATTTCTTCGACCACCACCAAATCTACCACGACCCCTTTTTTCAAGGGCCAAGGGTTCTTCTGGGTTGGTGACGGGTAGAGCGAATGAAGTGACCGCTGCGAACAACAGCACCATTTGGAGAGCGAAGAAGCGCATTTTTAGTAGTGAGATGTGAAGATTTGTTTAAAGCGAAAACTGTTTGTCTATATGGATCTAGAGTCAGAACAATGCCATCGGACCCTTTGGGAAAGCAGACAGACGTACAAAGGCACCAGGCCGTTGAGGTTAAGAAAGTTGATAAAAAGTTGTGGTGATCCGAAAGAAGATTGTGGATTGGATGTCGAAAACAAGAGCTCGAGTTGCCTCCTTTTATCTTGCTCGACGAAATGTGGCGTTCCTCACTCTCAGAACTAGAAGATCTGCGGCATTATTTTTATCCTCTCTTCAGTGAATATCCATCAGTCAGAAAATCAAAATGCTAAATGCTAAAGTCGACGTATCGATAGGTGGACGATACCCAGGCCCGCTTTTCAACATGAGGATGACATAAGAGTGTGAATGTGAAAAAACGATTCTATATCATCTGAATTCTAGTAGAGAGTCGGCCCTATTCGCCGAATAGAGGCAAAGCAAAAGGGCGCCTGCCGACGAACAGCCTCTTGCTCGCGCCGAAAGCAACCATCCATTTCCGGACTTCGCGCCATCTCAGGGGAACTTTAATCCTGATACACTTACGTGAATGATTTTGATAATTGTCATTTCCCTGAGATTTTGAGAGGGGCCCGTTGGCTGTGTCTCGTGCATTCCGCAGTACATTATTCGGTAGATCCAAAGGTCAGATGTATAGCCGAGAGCTCTAAACTATTCCATTAGTAGTGTTCTCCATACCTAAAGAGCTGTGTAATCCCACAAAATGGCTAGAATGCTCCGAAGAGAAACGAAAAGCACGCCAACAGCAGACACAGGCCAAAAATATGAATGTTCATCGCAATCTACATCATCTGTGTAGGTGAATATATTCTATTCTTTGCCTGTCAACGCCGGCCCATAGTAACTAGACTGTGTCACTCAGAAGCTGGCCCATTAACGTACGAGTAACGTGCCCGAAACCGAGATGATGCAGTATTTTTCAATTTGAGCCATCTAAAGATATTCATCCCAAAAACTGTGGCCAATTCCTCAGTGTAACTTGGTCCAAGGCTTATTTGAGCCTGGTCACCTCTGCGCATGATCATAGAAGCAAAATCAACGAGAAACTCCTGGGCAAGATTGTAAAATGAGGAGGATTTAAACAACGCGCGCAAAGCATCAACTCAACGGTCACATCATACCCCTCCGATGCCGTTGTTACTTTCGACTCATTCACGAGACAGTGCCTCCATGCGACAGCAGATACAAAGAAATTGCGAGATTCACTGTAGCCCATGATCGTTGCTCCGTGGCTATCCTACTGGATTCTCGCAACTGCATCACAGCGGTGGACCGAAGGGCGGTCAACGGGAATGATCATGGAGATCGAATCGGTACGTAATGAGAGTTATTTGGCCATTCATTGCACACCAGGTGATTCAGATGAGTGGGGCAAGCGACGACCACGCGCACCAAAGGGATTGGTATGGAAAAGACGTCCGCTTGGGAAGCGCATCCTCTCTCCTGGAGCTAGCTAATATGACAGTTGCTTGAGCCATGGGTGAGAGGACAGATCGAGCTATTGTTTAAAAGGCAAGAGTTGGTAGAGGCCAAGAACCCTACGAACACACAATGGTAGCCCTGGACTTAGATCATAATCGAGGCTCTGTAGGCTGTCAATTCATTCCCACAATATAATTTTATCTACTTTCAATCACCCATTATCCGGAATGAAATGATAAAGGAGGCCCATCGGTGTGAGAATGCTCGTCCAGCCCTGTTATTTCGGTGCGATGACGACAGAATGTTGTATATATGAAAGTCGTGATGACATATTATCGGATTTGTGGCAGAAAAAATGCTTTATTCGCCAAAAGAGATAGAGCAAGACGGCAATGCCAACGTAGAGGCCCTTACTCGCTAAAGGCGGTCTGTTCATCTTTTAGCCTCTCGCTATCTCACCCGCTATAGAGATCTCCTGCGACTCATGCTAACGTGTCAATGAGTTCAAGATTTCTCGTTTCGACTGAGATTCTGACAAGGACCACCAACTCTATCACATTCACGAGTATACCGTTCGACAGAAACGGAGTAATGATGCACATCCGAGACTCAGAAACTTTCCCGTGAGTTGCCTTCGCTATACTCCAAGAGCTATGTACCACCAAGAGACGGTTAGAGCGCGCAAGAAAGAAACACTAGCGAAATCACAACATTTACAGGCAGAGGACGTTGATGCACGGAGCGCCTCTACAACACCTTTGAAGAGGTTGATAATTTTCCTTTTGCCTGTTAATGTCATCGCGAGATTGTGCCAGTCTGTCACGATCCGGTCCTGGTAGCAGACGAGGGCCGAAGGTGTTTATACTTCGGCTCGCAGAGCGCCCTATCGGGACTTTCTGAAGTCAAACACAAGCGGTACGAACTGGCTAACACAGGGGAGGTTCAGAGACGAGCGAAATGTTCAGAGGGGACGAAAGGGGACAGGAAAGACGAATGATTCGAACTA
>KN824337.1:98352-118516 GCA_000827415.1 Serendipita vermifera MAFF 305830
GACAGGGGCCGGATGTACATTGGGGTTCGTGGGAGGTGGGACGTCAGAAGATGGGGCGGTCGCAGGCGGTCCAGATGGGATGGCGACGTGTACAGGGGCCAAAACTGTGCTGGAATCTACTGGCGAAGTGGATGTGGGCTCAGCAGGCAGAATAGCGGCGGGGGATACTGCAGCCGAAGCTGTGGGTGAAGGAGGGGTGGATGGAGTGGGTGCGACAGTGGCAGATTTGGTGATGGGAGCAACAGAAGGGTTGACAAGAGGGGTGTTGCTTTGAGCTGGCGCTGATACAATACCGGGATCAGTGGAAGGGGGCGCGGCTGTGGTGGGAAGTGCGCTGGCTGTGGTGGATCCATTAGAAATCGTAGAAACAGCGGTGTCGCCAGAGATTGTGAGGGTTACTGCTTTAGATGCGGCCTTGGAAACCTCTGAGGGCGGCGTTAGTCAAAAATAGGTGTTCAAAATGCGGGTCACTTACTAGTACCGCGTTTGATGGGGTAAACGGTTTGGCCCCCCGTTCCGATAGGTAGAAATACAAGACCTCTCTTGTATTCAATGTTGCCCTTTTGATGCTCGATAAATCTCTCGAGCATTTTCTTGAGTACCTCTGCAGTGAAGCCGGAGCGTTCGGGCGATTTGTACCATTGTGGCCCCTCCAGGATATACTCCTCTTGGATGTAATTGCTTGGGATACTCTCAAACCTACTCCACGGCACACTAGTACCAGTGTGGCCGCACTCGTCTGCAATGGTAGGATGAGAACAATTCGAAGTCTAACAAATAAAACTTACGCCATCTCTCCAGCATCGCACAGCGAAACAGATAGCGAAAGTCATCTACGTTCATTCCTTTGAGGTCTGGAATCTCCCGGAGCTTTCCCTCCCAGATGGCTCCGAGTTGTGGCTTCGGCCGTTGTTTGCTCTTCGAGATGATTTGGGGTTTTACACCCTCCGTCAGGGCTGCTGTTTTATTGTCTACTCAACTGCGTGAGATCGGATTACTATATGAGGTGCTACATACCTGATTTATAGAGGCTTACTGCATAGTCCTCTAGGTAACCCATAAAGAGCCTTAGCCCGGCCTCTCCGCGCTCTTTTTGAATCCAATCGGTGAGCTTCTGGTGCGTTCCGCTATTATAAAGACTATACATTATTGAGTTAGTAGGATGGTATAGCTAACGAGACACTTACATATGCGCCTGTGCCGCGTCCATCTTGTTTGGTGGGGTGAAGACCAAAGTGGCCATAGGGAAGAAGAATGCCTCGTAAGCCTCCTCCTGAAGCGAACGGAACTCTTTTTGTACTCTAATGAGGCAGTCCCTTTTGAAATATGAGCGACACAAAGTCCCACCCACGTTCCACTCACCTTACTGAGCCGAGGTCTGGAGGACTTTCGTTCATCTTTTCTGCCTCGGCAGTCCAGTGTGATTTCTCACTTTCGGATAGCTCCATGTATCTCTTCCTGCGTACGGCGGCGAGTACCCGGATCCGTTCGGGCTGGAGCGCTGGGTTGGCTCTGATGGTTTCATCGACTTCATTCTTATCGGCACCTTCGAGAGATCGTGCAAAAGCCAATTCCGGCGTAATTTTAGAACCGTAAAAGGTATTTCGTCTGGGCTTCTTCTTATGGTTTGCCTTCGCGGGAGGCATGGTTATCACAGGCATGAGCCCGAGCTCGAGATCGGCTTCGGACTCGCCATCAGCAAAGCTGTCCTCATCTGGGGTAGATTGTCGTGTTAAAACGTCTTGATCTTGTGAGTCTGGGCGAGATGCACTGGTTTCGACGGCCTGGGCTTGAGGATTTGGACGTGACTTGCCGCCGCCAGTACGTTGATCTTGGGTGGTTGAAGGGGCACCTTTAGTGCCGATACTTTGATCTGGAGATGTTGAATGCAAAGTATCAGCGCGAATGCTTTGGGCTGGTGCATCTGAAAGCAACGTACTGATGCCAATTTGTCCAGCACCGGCCCCCTGAATAGATAAATCTAAGCTTGATGTACCGAGTTTAGTGCTCTGAGAGCCGATTCCCGAGGTTGTAGCTAGTGGGAATTGCATATTGATGCCGACTCCTTGGGTGGGGGATTTTGCGAACGCCATGTCGTCAGCAGCAAGATATCCTGAAGAGTGATGTTAGAATATATATTATGATTTAACAAAGTACTTTTGACATACCCAAATAGTTATCTTGTTGAGCGTCGAGTCCCAGAGACTGAGTGCCAAACGAATCTGGAGTATAAGAGGCCGAAGTAGTGAACGAGGGCTGAGCTTGATTATTCCCGTAGTCGTAAGTGTATCCAAAATCGAGTTGGCTCTGATTGCCGGCCGTACCACCAAATTGGTTGATGTGATTGGGTCCAAGTACAAATCGCGAGGCGACACCAGTATTATCGGGGACGGCAGCCTCTTTGAATTGTTTAACCATTTCGGATATATACTAACATAATATACGTTAGCAATTATCCATATGGAGCGACGCATTGTATGAGCACATTGAAGACGTACAGTCATCGGCAGCTCCCTGTTCGTTGCCGCAAAGCGAGTTCCGAACTCTGATATGAGTCGAAAACACAACGTCATCTCTTTAATGTCGGGCGTGAGCTTGTGATGGTCATTCAGTCGCCCAGCAAGGAAATTGACTTCTGTGGGAGTGGGTTGCCACCCGAGTATTCCATTGTCATTCATTAGCTGAAATCTGAGCCTGTCGAAATATTTCTGTAGGTAGTTGTTAAAAAGCCAAAGGGTGGTGGGTTCAACAAGCGGAGAGTCTTTTCGATCGGATACGAAAGGCCGCGCTCGTAGGGGGCCCCCCAGGTTCGGCCGTGTGCGCACCCTCAGACCAATGGGTGGCGCGCATGCACACTGGTTTGAAAAGAAAATTGGATGAAATATACTACAGGTCGCATTTGCCTAGAGGATTGCATGCCTATTCCCCCCGTGCGCGCACCTGTATGCAAAGGCGGGCGCTCGTTTGAAGACTGAAGCCCGTGCACGGGGAGGGTTGAAGCAGCTACCGGTCGCGTGCACGGGCTCAAGTGCTAAGATCAACCTGTGCACAGAAGATTTTACCAAGCTTCAGACTGCGTGCACGGGATCGGTTCAGGTGTCGAGCCCGTGCACGGGCGAATGGCTTGCTCGACCCCCCGCGTGCACGCACCCGAGTTCTAGAAAGAGCCCGTGCACGCGACGGCTGATATATATAACCATTCTCGTGCACAGGGTGAGCTCGGGAGTCGAGCCCGTGCACGTGGAGGGTTGGACAACCTACCAGCCCGTGCACGGGCTTGAGTCCAGGATCGACCTGTGCACGTGGAGGCTTTATCACGCTTCGTATTGCGTGCACGAGGTGGGTTCAGGAGCCGAACCCGTGCACGGGGAGGGTTGAACCACCTACGGGTTGCGTGCACAGGCTCGAGTCCTGGGATCGACCTGTGCACGAGGAGGTTTTGTCATGCAACCAGTTGCGTGCACAGGGTAGGTTCAGGCGTCGAGCCCGTGCACAGGGCGAATGGCGTTCTCGATCCCCTGCGTGCACGTACCCGATCCCTAGAAAGACCCCGTGCACGCGAAGGCTGTATATACAGCCACTCTCGTGCACTGGGAGGGTTGGACAACCTACCAGCCCGTGCACGGACTCATCCTGGGATGGACCCGTGCACACGGAGGGTCAAATAAGCAATCAAACTGGTGCCTATAGAGGGTCGGGCCTATCTCCAGCTGCGTGCACGGACTCGAATGCCCTACGCATTCGAGTCCGTGCACGCGAAGGGTTGAAGACGCTACTAGTCGTGTGCACGCAGGGAACAGAGGATAATTAGATATCAAGAACTCTATTCACTTTTTTTTGAATTACATGTGCACGGCTGTGTCGTCCGCAAAATGCGGCCCGCGTTCTCTCCGTTTCTTAGGCTTTCCCCTAGCTGTCAGACTACCCTAGCTGTGACCCAGTAGGTCCTTGCAGACTCGCCGCAGCGATGGACCAAAAGGCAGTCAAGAGCAACAATTAAGGAGTATAGATAGGTCTCGAAAGGGAACAAAGTAACGCTTCTCTGATCACCAAGAGGAATAACCACTACGTGGCAACTAATGTACAGTAATGCAAAAGTTAGCCACAGAATGCTGTCTGCACGGGAGGTACAGCGTCTCCGCTGAAGCCAGATTTATCATATTCGTTTGCCCTGCAAGTGATTGCGTCGGTTGAGTGAGTGCATATAAGGTGAGAACTGGTCGAGATCAAGATTCAAATGCCAAACAAACAAACGATTCGCAGTTAATTTGGACGCAAACCATATCGAACCTCTATACGTTACCGTGTCCCACTGCCTTATGGAATTTGCTTGCTCTATTTCTATAGAATGATCTTCATGAGGAAACCAATACATGTAGTACGTTCAAGCCTGCCACCTCCGTATAAGCCAGAAATCATGGGAAAGTGATGCGCGCATCCTATATTCGGCTACCTACTTGCCTTAAATTAGCACGTAGAGCTCTTAGTACAGGATAGGCGGTCAGGCATCCTATTTTTCATTGTTACCAGGCGTTTGAACTTGCGGCGCGGAAAGAGAATTACACAACGGCAGTAAATCCATCAGTAAAGATAGTGATCAGAATTCCAAAAGAAAGAACTACATTTTGTCTACAAAATGACGAAACATTAACGCTTTACAATGTCTATATGACAGTCACTGTTGCCACCATTTCCGGTACAGAGAAATCCACGCGCGATAAGCCTTTATTGCGTCAAGTTTATTTATCGCTTTGAGACTGGCTATGTCTCGGAAATGATGCTATTCAGAGTTTCGGGGCTCCGGTGACAGTTGATCAAAGCTGTAGAAAAAAGCTCAGATCAGAGGTTGAAGAAATAGCAGCAGTAATAGAAAGACTTACTCGCAGCATGCGCTTTTCGAACGCGGTAGGGGCAGGATAGATAGGGCTCTGGCTCTCCACCGAGTTCGTGAAGGATGATGCCGGGGGTACCTCTGTGGTTTTCGTCGTTGCAGCGACTTCTGTGGTTTTCGTCGTCGCGGGGACCTCTGTGGTTTCTGTCGTCGCGGGGACATCTGTAGTTTTCGTCGTCTCAGGGATCTCTGTGGTTTTCGTCGTCTCAGGGACTTCTGTGGTCTTCGTCGTCGCGAGGACACCAAAACTCGGAGTGGCTGAAAGTGACTCTGAGGGCACCCCCACCGTCTGCGTCGTCACGGGGCCGCCGAAGCTAGGGGTAGCTGAAAGTGACTCTGGGGGTACACCTACAGTCTGCGTCGTCGCGGGGCCACCAAAGCTCGGAGTGGCTGAAAGCGACTCCGGTGGGACCTGGGTAGTCTGCGTTACAGAGCCATCAAAAATTGGAAATGTGTCCGGGATTGGTTTGGCAAATGAAGCAGCCACGATGGACAAGAGAATAGCCTGGACAGTAAGAAAGAGCATTGTGAAGAATGAAAAACGACCGGCGATTTAGATAACTGTGAGTTTGATACCAACTAGGAGCCAGCGTAGTCGCCTTTTATCCGCCACTCCTCGATTGAGGATGCTGTACGTATGAATGTCGAAGGGCGTTTGGGCCCGTTGCACACTGTAACCAGTCGCCAGGTGAAAGATACATATGGTGAAAAGAAATGAACGTGCGTTTCTTCACGTACTCAGGCAACTCGCAAAAGAGTGATAACTGGTAACGTACGAAGTGGTGCGCGCCACAGTAGTAGACAACAATACAACCAACAGAAAGCAAGATACCAATATATACTCGAATTCCAGTGGGCCCACAATTATTTCACAATTAGAGTAAATACATCCTTTAGAAGCGATCTGGGCCACTGGAGCACGACGTAGAAGCAAGTAAGCCGAGATGCCATGATGATGATGATGAGAGAACTGTGAAAGAATGTGTCAAGCCCAGAGTGAGTGAAAGAGCGTCTCACGTAACGTTCTCGCGTTTGCCTCGCTGATGAAGCAGAGTGCCAGCTAAAAGCTGGTGCAAATAGATTGTATACTTGTCAGCATCCATGGTGACTCCCTCATCTCTCGCGTGGATCCAGATGGCAAAAGGGCCCTAGCAGATTCGCCACGGCGATGGGCCTGAGGAGAACCAGCAGCGATTAGGGAGTACAAATCGGTCTCGAAGGAGTAATAAATTGGTTATTATTCGATACTCAGGAGATATGAAATGAGAAATCAAAGTAGTCGACGACCACGGCAAATAAACGGCGACGGATGACCGCGCCATCTGCACAGGAGCGCGCCCCCGTTTCTACGGAAGCGGACTGGGATCGTAATTTCGCGTCATAGAGACAAATAAAATCATTAGATGAGTAATGCGCACTCAAGCAGCGAGAGTTGGTAGAGTTCAAGAACCAAACAAACAAATGATCGCAACTTGGTCTCAAACCATACCGAACCAATACCGCACGTCTCGAGTTCCTCTATCTCGTAGCAATTACTCGCTCGATACTTCACATAATGGTCTCTATGAAGAAAGCAACCACCTGTAGAACTATGCGTTCGATCCTGTCACGTCACCTCCGTATAAGCTAGGGATCATAAGAAAGTGATCGCACGCATCCTGTGTGGCTTGTCTACTTGCCTAAATCAGTGCAGTAACCCGAGTCATGCGCACAGGAATCTCAATACAGGATGATTCGTGCGCTCTTCTTCTTCATTATCCCTTGTGTTTTGTAACTTGGTGGCGTGCGGAAAGCGAAATAGCCAGCGGTAGTAAATCCACCAGTGATGATAGTAATCAGAATTCAAATGAGAGGACTATATTTTGTCTACAAAATGACGAGACATTAACCTTTGACGATGCCGCTACGACGGTGAGGATTGTCACCATTTTCTAGCACAGTGGAAACCCGCACGCGATAAACCTTTATTGTCTGAAGGGACTTTATCGCCGGTTGATGATTCCTATGTATGCCAGAAATGATGTTATTCAAAGGGTCTGGCCGGCGCCGGTGGAGCTGATCAAAGCTATGGAAAAGACTCAGATCAGAGGCCGAAGGATGAGTAGCAATATGGAATGACTTACAAGTGCTTCCGGCTCGTTTCCGACTTCGTTACTACTGTCGGAGATGGGGCTTATGGAAACCGTAGGAGACGGGGAGCCCGTTTCTACATGGCCCTCCAAGTTCGTGAATAATTCTGGCAGTATTTCGCCAATCCGACCTTTAGGGCCACCATTACCCGGGTCGGTCTGATTCACACCTCCATGAGGGGCCGTCTGATTCACACCTCCGTGGGGAGCAGTCTGGTTCACAGAGCCACCACCACCGAAAATTGGAAATGAGCTCGGGACTGGTTTGGCGAATGAAGCAACCGCAATTGACAAGAGTACAACTTGAAAAGTAGAAAAGAGCATTGTGTGAGATGAAAGACGAACGCGCAAATTGGGGCGTCTGTGAGTTTGATGACCGACGTAAGAGTTAGAGCAGTCGCCTTTTATCTACCACTCCTCGATTGAGGATGCTGTGCGTATGAGCATCGTGCTTGGGCCCGTTGCACTGAAACTATATTTCCAGGCGGGGCTCCATATGGTGCAAAACCTATGATGGTCCGCTGTGGACAAAATTCATGATGTACATATGCTTCGATAACCGCCACTTCAACAAGTTGTTCACCGTTGTTCATGCTGTTTCAGAAAGACTGTTCACGGATGTTCACCGAAGTTCACCGTTGTTCACCATTGTTCACCATTGTTCACGGGTGTTCACCGCTGTTCACGAATGTTCACGGATATTACGACATCTGAATTGATTTGTTCACGGCATTTGTATTGACTAGATCGGTGAACAATTCAAATGTCACAAAGTGTTCACGGATGTTCACGGATGTTCACCGCTGTTCACCGCTGTTCACCGTTGTTCACGGATGTTCACGGATGTTCACCGGTGTTCACGGACATGTGCCACATCATATTCGTGACCCTCGTCGTTGTTCACCAGTGTTCACCAATGTTCACCGTTGTTCACGACGTTTGAATTGGTTTGTTCACGGATTGAATTAATTTGTTCACGGACACTATTCAAATGTCATAAAGTGCAAACCGACTTGAATTTTGTCCACAGCGGACCTTCATACAAAACCAGTGAACGCGCGCCTCTCCACGTACTTGGGCAACTCTCAAGAGAGGGATAATTGGTCACGTCTGACATGATGCGCGCCACAGTAGTAGCCAACCCACAGTATATCCAACAGAAATAAAAACATTCCAAATACAAACCTAAGGCTTCTAACTCTAGTAGGCGTCCAAATGGCACGAGGTTAAGAGGAATTGCGTTCTTTAGAAGCAACAAGGGCCATAAGGGTATGATGTACAGCCAATTACGCCAAGACACCGTGCTCCTTCTTCTTTGATTAATATGAAAACAGACGCAAACAATATCAAGACGACAAAAAAACTGCGATTTTATGAGAAAAAAAGAACGGACGTAGTCGTTCCTCTCAAGCAATTTGCTTGTCTCATCGTCGAAAGGATAACCAGCGGGATTGACCATTAAAATGAGTACAAAGAACCTAAATCACGGCAACGAAAGGTGTGACTACTACCATCGCCGTCGTCACTATCCATTGTTCGTAGTCTTGAATGCATCCGCAGCTTGATCAGCTTGAGCATGTCCAGGTATAATAGCGTAAGAAGACAACGTAGACAGGAAAGAGGTGCATTCTATAGAATAGGAGGAGACTTCTGGGAGATGTAATGCCTGTAGATTGATCTCCAAATTACAAACTCAAGCATTCTGTGTTATATTGCCACCCATGATGTTTTCATAATCATTTTCCTCATGGAGAACTCAGGTCCTTGCAGATCCGCAACGGTGATGGACCAAAAGCCAGTCAGGAGCAATGATTAGGGAATATAGATAGGTCTCGAAGGAGAATGGAATTGTGCATTTTTTTGTCACCAAAAGGAAGGAAATCACCACATGACAAGGGCCAAACTGCCAGAAAAAATTGACTACAGAAATGCCGTCTGCACCGGAATGCAGCGTATTCGCTAAAGCCAAATTATCTCCCGCTCGCTTGCCTTGCAAGTGATTGCATCAGTTGAGTGAGTGCATAGAGGGTGAGAGCTCGTCGAAATCGAGATCCAGAAAGCCAAACAAACAAACGATTCGCACCCTTGGACGCAAACCATATCGAACCTCTGCATGTAACCGAGTCTCGTTGCCCTGTGGCTTTTATTCTATCCATTTCTACAAAAACCTCTCCGCGATAAGAGCAATAAGTGGTAGAACTTCCAGCCTGTCACCTCCGTACAAGTCAGGGATGATATGATGGAAAAGTGATCGCATGCATCCCGTATCGGATTAGCCACTTGCCTGCAATCGGAGCACTAGCATGATTCATGCATAAATATATTTGAGTACCGGATGTTTGTGATGCTGTGAGCGCTTTCATTGAGGCCTTTGGGTTTGTATTCGGGTGACGCGCGGAAAGAGAAATACACAACGGCGATAAGTTGGCCAGCAAAGATAATTTAAAAGATATAGCTACACTTTGTCTACAAAATGACGAGAATTTAATATTCTATGATGCCGCCACGACCGTCACTGTTATCACCATTTTCTAGTACAGCGGAAACCCATGCGCGATAAACCTTTGTTGCCTTAAGGTCTTGATCGCTGGTTGATTCCCCCGACATATGCTGGAAGTGATGCTATTCAGGGGTCTGGCCGACGCCGGTGGAGCCAATCAAGGCTACAACAAAGACCCAGATCAGAGATCAAAGTAGTAGTGGTAATACAGATTGACTTACAAAGTTTCCTGCGTCCTGCTCGGTCTCGGTCTGGGCTACATTGTTACTGTCGGGGAGGGAACTTTCGGTATCCGTAGGAGACGGGAAGAATGTTTCGACAGGAGTCGAGCTCTCTGCCGAGTCGGTGAATGATACTGGTGGAGAGTCGGCAGTCGGATTAGAGCCACCAAAACTTGAACCGCCTGAAGGCAGCGTCGGCGGGGCCACGGTAATCGGAATGACAGAGCCGCCAAAGCTTGAATCGCCGGCAAACGACTCCGGAGGGCTCTCAACGGCAGGATTTGAGGAGAATAAGTCGATGGAGCCTGTAATGGGTCGGGCAAAGGAAGCAGCCGCGATGGACAAGAGTATAGTTTGGACAGTGAAAAAGAGCATTGTGAAGAATGAAAATCGACCGGCGATTGGGATGATTGTGAGTTTGATACCTAGAGTAAGAGTGAGATCAGTGGTCTTTTATCTGCCACTCCTCGATTGAGGATGCTGTGCGTATGAATATCGAAGGACGCATAGTCCCGTTGCGCGCTGAAACCAGTCGCCAGGCCAAAGATCCGTATTGTGAATAAAACTGAGTGCGTGCTTCTCCACGTACTCGGGCAACTCGCAAACGAGTGGTAACTGGTAACGTCCGAATTGGTGCGCGCCATAGTAGTAGACAACGAGACCAGCAACAGAAGGCAATATACATATATAGATATAGCGCTTCCAACTCTCGTGGATTCCAATACAACATAAATTTGGAGGAAACGTATCCTTTAGAAGCGACCTGGACCACTAGAGCACGATGTACATGCGACTAGGTCAAGATGTTATGCCTCCTCCGCCTTGAGTAGCATAGAAACAGACACAAATGGCATCAAGGCGACGAGAGGACTATGCGACAGGTAAACAAAGAACAGGATGCGAAACTTGTCTCGCGTTTGTCTCGCCGATAAGATAGCGAGTGAAAATAATCCATATTCTTGTTGGTATCCATATTGTCTCAACAACTTCTCGCCTAGATACAGATGTCACCAGCAGATTCGTCACGGCGATGGACCCAAGGAGAGCCAGCGGCGATTAGGGAGTACAAATCGGTCACGAGGGGTAGTATATTGGTGACCGTTTGATATTCAAGAAGATATGAAATGAACAACCAAAGTAGTCGACGTCCACTTCGAAAGAAATGGCGAGGGATGGCCGCACCATATGCACGGGAGCGCGCCCAGGCGCTAATTGCCTAGGTGGCGCCAGCCAAGTCGCCACGGAGATTAAGAATACTATATCCGAGAAAATTTGAATTTGAGCTTCTTTACATATCTGGATGAAATCATTCGACTATGCGCGCCACGACACTCGCTACAGAACTTCCATCAAAAACATCAAGTTGCTAAATTTAGGCCCAGTGTTTCGACACTCTACGCGATCCACAGGCACTATGAGCACTGTATTAAGGACAGTGGGCAGTAGACGTTGTATAGCATGAGAGTGGGGCTTTCCGGCCGGATAGTAGAGGAGAGCGCCTTCCCAGTATGGTTCGTACGTATGTTTGGACCTCTAGCGGTCATTTCCTTTTTTGAGCGCATTATTATTTCCAAATGAGAAGTCATGTAGCCTAGTAGTCCGTAGAAATATGCGTGCGAGCAAGCTTCTTCCTTGCAAACTAAAGATTACAGAGGTGGAGGTGTACACGCCATGTCAGATCGATAACTCGGTAGTATTGAGGCGATGATATGGTCTCTGTATGTGATGTACCACTACAATAGTCTACATACTGGGTAACCTTTACCTTCTTGTTCTGGTAAGGTCAGCGCCCTGTTAAAACCCAAGAGACAGTTCGCAGGACCAACCATCAAAACAAATAGAAGGAGGTTACGTCGTGACTACCGGAAACAGTGAACAGCGTCGTCGTTGTTCACTGTTCATAGTATTGAACGCCTCCAAAGCTTTATCAGCTTGAGCATATCTCAGTGTAAGACCGTAAGAAGACAGCGTAGACAGCAAAGGGGCGCATTCTATAGAATAGGAAGAGAAGTCCATGGGACCTAACAATTATGGAGTTGATCTCCAAAGTAAGAGTTTGAGTATTCTCTTCATATCTATTCCTCGTCGACGAGGATGCCATGCGCATGGATATCGAAAGGGTGCCTGGGTCCCTTGCACAGTGGAACTAGCTTCCGAATGAGGTATGATAATGTGCTCCTCCACGTACTCGGTAACTCGTAAACGAGTGGCAACTTCCGACATGGTGTGCGCCACAAAGCAGAAAACGAAGCGTCCAACAGAAATGCCAGGATAACAAACATGTATCTGGTGCTTCGAACTCGTGGGTATCGGGTGACTGTATATTAGAGGAATTGCGCCCTTTAATAGCGATATGGTCCACTAGGGCACGATGTGCATGCGAGTCCGCCGAGTTATCATGCCTTTCCAGCTTTAGGCTATACGGGAATCAGCAAAAACGGTATCATGGCGATGAGAGAACTGTGATCTGTATGCAGGAAAGACAGACTAGGAGGCTATTTTGCTCAACTTTTTACTTGTATCGCCGATGAAGCCGAATGCTAACAGACATCTAGTGCAGAGGCATCGCAGAGTACCTTGTTAATGATGATTTATCCCTATTCATGATGTCAACTCACTGCTTTAGGTCATCGTAGTGGGATTTGCCACGGTGATGGACGAAAGGCGCAGTCAACAGCGGCGACTAGGAAGTACTAATCGATCTCAAGGAAACATGGACTGTAGCTCTCTGGGAACCAAGAAACATCAAATGAACGTTCAAAAACCGACGACCACATCAAATGAAACGATGACGGATGTGCATGTGGTCACACCGCCTGCATAGGACGAGCGCCCAGTGTCTACAGGAGTACTGAGGACGCAATACATTGCTTTGGAGATGAGCATATGTAGTGGATTGGTATTGGGTAAAAAAGAGGTGAGAGTTGGTAGAGGCCAAGATTCAAAAGCCAAACAAGCAAACAAACGACGCCCACTTGGACACAGACCACATCGAGCCTCTGCGCGTTTTGGAGTTTCTTTCATCTCGTAGTACCTATTCTTTCTATGTAACTATCTCCAAAAGGAGAGGGGCAATTAGTAAAAATATGTGCTCGAGTCCGTGCTCGCCTGTCAATGATGAGCCAAGGATCATTGGAAAGATACGCACCCATCCTGTATTGAACAAGCTACTTAGCAGCAATGAGTGTGGTAGCATGCACTATTCATCGAATTTCTCAATACATGCTCCTGCGTTGAGCGGTCTTTCTCATGATTGGCTTCAGCCCAGTGAGGTGCGGACTGATGGATGCAAAAGACTACTGACGAAAACGATTGTCATAAGTTAAAAAACAAACATCTACACCATATCTATGAAAAATAATTCTTCACGTTTTACGATCGAATGATCCTCTCGGTCAGAGGGCCAGTCAATCTCCCATCTCGACCTCATTTAGGGCCAGAACGCCCGGGCGCTGGGCTCTGGATTATCTTCCACCAGAAGACTATGAAAGAAAAAGACGCATTTCAGTTCATTACTTTACTGTGGATATTTCATCAAAAACTCACACCACTCCACCGACTTGGATTCCCACCCTGCTGCCGTTGCTGCTGTATATTGCTACCAACTTGCTGCTGTCTTTGAATCTGCGCCGTAACCCGATTAAGCACCTGGGCTTGACGCTGTCTATCCGTGGCGGTAAAAGGTGCGGGTCGCCGATTCGCGATGGTATTAGGGAGGTCTTGACGTTGCCTATTCGCGACGGTATTAGGGGGGTTTTGACGTTGCCTATTAGCGATGGCGTTAGCCGCGGCATTGGCGGCATTGCGAACACTCGGGTCTTTAGGAGAGGGCTATCGAGAAACGGATGAGCTTCAGGTCTAACAGGCTAGTTCGTGGACTGCTTGTTGGCGTAAATACGTACCCGATTTCCTTCCAATCGTGCAAGAGCCTCATTCCTACCACCAGGTATATTCTGCACTTCTCTTTTGGGAGCCGTTACTGCACTTGCTGTGAGCCTTGGCACAGGAGGTGCGCGTCTGCTATCGGGGGGTTGAGGACCCTGATCAAATAAGAAGACAGAAACAATTGAGATTTAGATTAATACACCAAATATTAGATTTCTTACCAGTCTCAGAACGTCGCCCCTTGTAGGCGACGAAGGTCTGGAGTTGGGCGGGGTGCTGCCGACGCTAGGGGGTGCTGGCGAAGGCGGTCGGTTATCAAGTCCTTTGCCTTTCCCGCTTCCACTTCCGGAAGCATCGCCGGGTCCACCTCTCTTCTCAAGGGAGAGTGTTTGCTCTGGACTGATAATGGGGAGGGCCAACGCGGTGGCCGCGACGAACAAGAGGACAAGCTTGGGAGAAAAGAAGCGCATTTTGAGTTGTGAGAGATGAGAACTGGGGCTGAGGTGACGTCGAAGGTTTTTTTATCTGTAACGTATTAGAAAGAAGGTTTATGAAAGCCCGCTGGATACGTACGAAAGGCACCAGGCCGTAAAATGTGAAGAAAATAGAAAGAAGAAGAGAAAAGAAGAGGTGATCCGAAAGAAGAGTGTGGATTGGATGTCGAACAAAAATGCTCGAGCACTCTCCTTTTATCCTACGAGAGTATGTACGCACTTGGTTGACGGCGCCGGCATCGGCTCTCCGTACCCGCGAAAATGTGTGCATGGTTTATACGAGTATTTTTAGAGCATACCAAACGCTTGTATTCCCTCCGTTCCAATTGTCATGGAGAATCGGGAAAGAAGCGCCGGCCAAACCATGCTCTTCGATTGCGCCGACGCGGGCGCCAATTGCCTAGGACCGCGCCCGCCGAATGGCTACGGGAATTACAACGCTATATCCGGAGAAAACTCGATTGGGTTTCTTTATCCATTTAAGAGAGTAGTTGAGGGATCCACATTGGCTGTGCGCCGTGAGATTTGCCACAGAGCATCCATCGAACGCATCAAATGAAGGTCTGGTGCTTTAATTATGTTAGCCCAGGAAGCACGCTGTATTAGACTTAGTAGCCGACGAACGTCACAGGATGTGGAAAGTGATTTCCGGCGTAGTAGAGGAGCATGCCTTCCTCTGTCGGATTTGTACCAGTAATTGAACTCCTGGAAATCTTTTGTCTTTTGTGGTACATTGTAATGTTCAAGTAAGAAATCATTAGGCCGAGTAACCCGTAGAGTATGCGTTCGTTAGGGATCGCAAAAGTAGAGGCGTATACACCGTGTCAGATTGACGAGTCGGCAATAGTTAAGGCGGCGATATGGACCATATATGCGAAGCATCACTTCAATACCATACATACTGTGTGACCTTACTCTTTCCTATTCCTCTCCAGCTCGGTTTTCCGTTAAAACGCGGACATTAATAGACACCTTTAACCAATAAATTGATTGATACACGAAGAAGTTATATTACATCCGAGGAAACAAGGCTATTACTACCAACAGCGTCGTCGTTGTCCATTGTTAGATTGCCCAGCCAGTACCGGCGCACGATAACCCGGCCGCCTCAATGGAAGTGAACAGAATTGAGTGCCTCTGCAGATTGAGCATACCCCGGTGGGATCTGACCCTGCTATAAGGGTGATGAGACCAAAAGAGAAGGTATGGGTACCAGCATAGACGGCTTACTCGTTGACGAACTCCATTCAACCTATTGCTCATGGCCCCGGGTACGCTATTCCTTGATGTCATGGAAGCTGTGAACGCATGAGCCGGGACCACTTGCCCTGTAGGGGGTTTCCTCGTGTCTATTCGTTGAATAGCCTGGTCGGGAATTAAGAACCGTGAGACCAGGATCGATTTTGTAGATAAGTGTTTTGTACCCGTGCTATTTGGTCTATTGGAGGTACAGTGATTGCCCTTTTCTCAAGAGTGATCGATTGTTCTGGGTTGGCAATTGGAAGGGCAAATGAGGTGGCCGCAGAGAACAACAGTACAATCTGGACAGAAATGAAGCGCATTTTGTGATGAGACGAGAACTGAAGGTAAGATGAATATGAAAGATTGTTTTTATCTATAATGAGCCGATCAGGAGGGCGCCGTAAAGCTGCCGTAGGAGACATAAAGAGAGTACATACAAAGGCACCAGGCCGTTGAATGAGAAGAAGAAGAAAGAGGAGGTGATCCGAAACAAAGATGTGGATGGATGTCGAAGGTAAGGACTCAACCCATCTGCTTTTATCATCCCCGAGAAGGATGCTGTTCGACGAAAGGAATGATGGCTTCTTTTTGATCCTGCTCAATGGTTGACAAACAGGTGCAGGCCGTAAAATGCTCTAGCGTGCGCATATCGATGGGTATCTTGGCCCTGGCTGTTCATGGCTACTACCTACACTGCCTGTACATCGCCCTTGGGGGCGCCCACTCTGTAGATCGCGGCCTCCGAGTCACTATAGAAGTTCTTATAAATCAAGAAGAAACATAATACTCGTGGAAAAATGAATCTGGGTCCCTATATGTGCTTGTGCAATCATTGAAGAGAGGAGCATTGTTATCTGTACCACGAAATTCGCCACGGAATACCTAACAGAGAAAGGATGTGAATCTCACGCTTCGAATTACCCATTAGTCGCGACATGATTACATAATATGAAGCACAAAACGCCAAATGGCGGTGACAGGCAGGAGTCGTAGAGCATGGAGATGAAAACTCTCAAAACAACCACAGGATAGATTACCTTTACTGATCGCTGTTGTAACCTTTCATCAACTCGAGTTAAGTAGGTGGATGCTAATGGTCTGGTCATCGAGGTAGCTAGTGAAATGGTCGTTAGAAGTCGAAGGAAGCAACCAAATTGTGAATATGCAACTCTAAACGAAACGTTAACCTGCGTTGAATTGCAGATCCGTAGAAGTAACCAGTAGGAGTAAATATTATAAAGTAGAAGAGGAAATTACAGGTTGGTTACAAAAAAAGCCTTCACGATATACGACGACTCGGCCTCTTATTCACACAAACGGTCAATCCTCGATCTCTTTATGAGCTGGAACACCGACGGCCTGAGCCACTGGATCGGCCCCCCGAAGACTAAGAGACAAGACGAAGGTGTTAGTTCATGTAATCCTCGCAAGGATATCTTATGAAAAGAACTCACCGAACTCCATCGGCTTTTAGGTTGCGCACTGCCAGTGCTGGATCGTCCACTTGTCGACTAGAAAGGAAATGCCCATATCTTAGCAACACAGCAGACTTGAGACATCATCGAATACTCACAGCACTCCACCGACTTGCTGGTTGCGCTCGTGGGGGACGAGCCACCTGCTGCATTCGTCCGATGCGTTGCGCAACTTGGTTAAGCGTCAACTGAGGTCGCGCTTGACGTTGCCTATTCGCTATGTTGTGAACTGCGGCATTAAAAGCATTGCGAACGTTCGGATCATTGCGAAGGGGCTATTGGAAATGGATGAGCTTCAGATCCCAAAGCTGATTGCTGGCTACTTCAGACTTACTCGTGTTCCTTCAAGCCTTGCGAGAGCCTCGTTCCTACCGCCGGGTATGTTCTTCACTTCCCTCCTGGGAGCCGTGAATGCATTAGCTGGGACCCTTGGCACTGGAGGGGCGCCGGCAGCGTTCGCAGGTGGGACACCCTGATCGAGACGCAGAAACATTAACACTCGAGTGACGTAATGAGCAGTAGTTTCTTACCATTCTCAGATAATCACCAGGTCTGGGCGATGAGGGTCTCGAGTTGGGCGGAGTGCTGTGGATGCTAGGGGGTGGCGGCGAAGGTGGTCTGTTATCGCGTCCTTTGCCTTTGCCACTCCCACTTCCAGAAGCATCACCGGGACCACCCCGTTTCTCGAGGGAGAACGGTTGTTGAGGGTTGATAATGGGGAGGGCAAACGAAGTAGCAGCGGCGATTAAGAGTACAATTTGAGGAGCAAAGAAACGCATTTTGAGTGATTTATAGAGACTAAGAATTAGTTTGACGTCGAAGAATACACGTCTATAGGCGACTTGGTCAGAAGAGTGCTGCAGATCTCTGAGGCGCAACCTACGAAGGCACCAGGCCGTGAAAGTAAAAGAAGAGAAACGAAAAAGGGGGTGATCCGAAAGAAGTTTGGGGGTTGGATGCCGAAAGTGAGTGCTCGCACTATCCCCTTTTATCTTCTGCGTGTGCTGCTCGTTATTCACGGAACGGAGGATATGCGGCTTCTTGTTGACCGTATTCAATGAAGAATCATCGTTCAGAGGAGCGGAAATGTTAAAGTCTATGAATCGACGGTGCTGTGGCTTGACCGCTTGCACCGCCCCAGGCGCGCGGCAATGGCCGGCAGTGAAGGACAACATCCGCTTTGCGGGCACTGTCTTTTCAAATGGTTACGCACGGATTTAAGTTTGTTTTTCAACAGTCTATTGAGCTCCACGGATCCTGGGCATAGGACAAGGAATCTATTCGATACCTGGTGGGCCGTGTGGCTGTTTATTCAAGTTGGCGAAATGATAATCCGGTCCATATCCCTGTTTCCCAGGCCCGCGGAAAGCTGGGCGAACAGCCCGCGGGAGGAAATGGGTGTGGTCGCGGGGAAGGGATGGCCGAAATACCCATTTCGTCATACTGAACATCAAAAAGGCATCTGTGGGCGTGTGAATCAGGTATATTTCAATTCACCTGAGAAAAGAACCCAGCGATGATCAATCGAGAGGTTGAGCCACTCACCTGAATCACTCCCTTTCGTTTCTCTGAACTTGATATTACGTTTCCGTGATTATGAGCGAAGAATGCTAAGAGTAAGTTTCTTATCTCCTTCGTAACCTGCTTTGTCTTTCATCTCATCCGCCAACCTCACTTGCCCTCCACCGCGTCAACCTGCATTGTCCGATCGATCATAAGTGAGACACATTGTTGATAGCCAGATTGGTTAAGATGCCCTTTATTGGCATATCCCCGCCTGTCCTTTCTCGTCGTGGACTACGTTTATCACAGTTCTGAACTGAGGTATGGTCCAGGTCAAGTGGCACACTCTGATGGCTAAAACCAAAACCCTATGTAGCCGTACGATGGAGAGTCATACCTAGAACGTAAACCTATACATTGAGTGCGTGGCAACTGACTGTTGACTTCGCTGGACACCAACAGTGACATCCTCGGACCGATCGCTGACTCACCTCGGTGCAATTGATTTAGTGACATCGGGTGGCGAAATATGGTTGACAGGATCATCACCACCCCAACGCCACCGCTCGGAGGGTCCAACTCTCCGATAAGGCACAAGTGCTGGCATTTGGTACAACCTGCACCCTGTCAGCAATCCGCTTATAAGGGCGTTGTTTCTGTCTAGTATAGAGACGTTATTTCCCCCCATCATCAGCCGTTATCATGGGAAACTGTCTCTCGAAAGATCAGGCAACTGATGCCGAGGCTATTGGGAAAAAAACAATCCAGGCTGTGGTGAGTCGGGTCGTGAAAGAAGATCCAAAAGAAGCACCAGAAGCACCCAAATCCACCAATATACTAGCCTCGGAACGTCCTGATATGAACCTCAAGGAGGAAGAGTTCGATCCGGCGAAAGCGAAGGCCGTACTCGACATGGGCATCCAGGTCATTGATCTATTCGAAAAGACGGCAAACGTTGCAGGGATGGTATTCCCGAGTCCAGTGGGAGATATCCTTAAGAAAGTAACAAGCGTGCTCGGTGTACTCAAGGTGCGGCTACTTTCCTGAATCTATGACCCAGAACTTATAAAGATTCGCCTGTATTAGACAATGGTCGAAAACAGAGAAGGGTGGAGACACCTGCTTTCCGCCCTTGACGATCATCAGAAGACATTCAACGACCAGCTACAACGACTGAA
Organism: Serendipita vermifera MAFF 305830; assembly: GCA_000827415.1. Lineage (NCBI taxonomy): Eukaryota > Fungi > Basidiomycota > Agaricomycetes > Sebacinales > Serendipitaceae > Serendipita > Serendipita vermifera. The sequence goes on from KN824337.1 coordinate 117,871, forward strand.
CGCAGATAAAGCCGTACCAGATCCGGAGTCACCATTGCTAGGGCCCGTGAAGCAATACTCAGAGTATGTGCAGGAATTCTATCCGGTTCATATCTGATTAAAGAGCCAGGACACTTGAAAAATTGGTTGCCAAAATGATGATGGAGAGCGGGCTAGTGAAGAAAGATGCTCCAGAGAACTCTGCTTGGGAGAAGATCAAGATCTTTACGTCACGCGCTCTTAGTGCCAAGGACGAAAAAGGGAGTATGGATGGCTATATGAAGCAGCTTGCTAGTGCAATGGATAAATTTCGGGTGCGTAAAAGCCTATGTGTACTTCAACTGAGGGCTTATGCAGCCTGTAGTTTATGCTCGAGATATTCGTGGGGTTCACAGTTGACGAGATGAGGAAAGGGGTCGATTCCCTAACCTCGGATGTGCGCGCCATTGGGAGTGATATCAAGGATGTCCGGAATGCTCTCGCCGTGGGTTCCGGTCAGTTTAGGGCCCCGTTCTATACCTGCCACTTACGCCGAAATAGAACCAAAAGATGGAACTAATGCCGCGAACATAGGCCCTTATGGTGCCCAGCATAAGACCTGCCTCCAAGGAACCCGTATTCAAGTTCTCGAGGAGATTCGAGTATGGGCACGTGCCAAAGAAACATC
>KN824337.1:127708-159798 GCA_000827415.1 Serendipita vermifera MAFF 305830
AATTATTCTATTAAGAAGCGAATACGAATAGCCGGTAATGTGATTTTGCCGTCCCGATCGAGGGTTGATTCCCAGGCCCAGCTTTTGAGTTCCCTTTCATGTCTTCCTCCCATCCGGCACCAGGGTTTACTCCCGACGGTCCTCAACGACGCGCACGTCGCGAAAAATCACGCTCACAGTTGGGAACTGGTGAAATTTTATGGCTTGGGCTGCTCCCTATCCTCGTTCTCGTCCCATGGTGGACAATAAAATCGCATTACCGTCAGTATTATCGCTCGCTGGATACTTTTTAAGCTTAATCAGGGTATAAGCTGATTATTTATCATGGTTATTATAGAGCTGCCCACTCCGAAAATCGAATTGTTCGACGTGTCAGGAAGCCCACAGATATCGGAACATCGAATACTGTCCGACGTATACGAGCTCTCTGATCCTGAAAAGATTGGATTTCGTACTGTGGGCACTCGCGAACACGCCGCAGGGGACGCCTGGGCCGTCGAGCGGGTCAAGGAGCTCGTTCAGTTATGCGACGACGTCAAGTCTACTGCGTCTGCTTCGGGGCAGTCTGTAGATCTCGTGTGTGAATGGGACAGACAACAGGGTAGTGGGACACACAAGTTTGTCATTCTTTTCGTATGAAGATACTCGTCCTTACACTCGCCAGGTTTGACATTATGAACCGGGTTATTTACAAGTCGTATCAGAACCTAACGAACATTCTATTTCGCATCTCGTCTTCACATCCGGAGTCGAAATCGTTGGCCATTCTCTTAAACTCGCATTTGGATTCCACACTTCCTTCGCCTGGAGCGGCTGATGACGCGATAGCTGTCGCCATTAGCTTGGAAATTGCACGTGTGCTTATCGAGGCGGCCGGCAAGGGTGAATGGGAGGTGGGCTGGGGCATCATCATACGTCAGTACTTATTCATTTCTACTTGAGCTATTCTAATACTCCCTCCAGTACTCAACAACGCCGAGGAGTCCTTCCAGGATGCGTCACACCTATTCTCGACGCAGCATCCGTGGGCACAAACCGTCAGGGCAGTCGTCAATTTGGAAGCTGCTGGTACCAAAGGACCGGAACTCTTGTTTCAAGCGACGAGTGAGGAGATGGTTCGCGTATATCAAGGCGTCCCACATCCACATGGAACCGTTTTAGCCAACGATATCTTCGCCAGTGGAATCATGATGTCAGAGTGCGTACCTCTTCTTCCATCCAATTCAACATACTGACTTTGTTACAGCACCGACTTCCGGCAATTCGACCAGTACCTCTCCGTACCAGGACTCGACATGGCCATCGTCGGCCACTCGTACTACTACCACACGTCCAAAGACAGAGTAGAGAACATCGAGCCAGGCGTCGCCCAACATTTCGCCGAAAACGTTCTCGAAATCGTAAAGCGCATGACGGCGCGAGAGAAAACCGCCGATGGGAGCTACGCGCCTTCCTCTCTCCTCGAACGCGTCCAAAAGTTTGAGCAAAATACGCCGTTACCCGATGCGGCCGCTTCGCCCTCTGCCATGCCCGTGCCTGTTGGTGGTGGCAGTTCTATGCCGTTTGCGTCGGAGGATATGGGTGGCGGGCAACATTCGCGGAGGCCGGATGTCGTCTTTTACTCGTTGGCGGGTACGACGGTCATTGTGTACTCTGGATCGACAGCGCGGGTCATGTATACCGTTTGGGCGCTGATTTGCGTGGGACTCGTATGGGCTGGTAGCCCGAGGAAGGCATCGTCTTCTGGGGAGAAGGCATCAGCAAGTGGACCTGCCAATGTGTCGCATGGCTTGCTCGTTGGACGCTCGGTTCTTCATCTTTTATTCACCCTCCTCTTGGCGATTGTGTACTCCAACCTAACGGCATTTATTATGCGCACGGTACTTGGACGACAGCTTACGTGGTTCTCGGGCGAGTTGAAACCTGTTGGCTTGTATGCCTGGCCAACACTTCTCGGTAACTTAGCCTTCATCTCTGGTTCTATCATTTACTGATCGCGTTTACTTCTAGCACTGTTCACTACACCGGCCAAGAGACTGATACCTTCACACGTCCCGCCACAACAAAAAGAACTGGCGCTCGCCCATGCCGCCCTTCTTCTTCACGTCACTCTAGCCGTAGTCGTCCAGTTCCTCGGAGTCGGAAGCGCAGTCGTATTCTTCATCATTTCGCTCGGCCTTGGGTTTGGAGTTATTGTTGGCCTTATCGCCGACTACCGAGAAGGCACTGCTGGAGGCGCTCACGGTCTCAGGCCAATTGTGGGTTTTATCATTCTTCCATGCGGCCGTGCTGATCATATTGGTTTAGGTGTACCTCGCGGGATCCATTCTTCCTTTACATCTCGGCGTCGAACTGACTATTGGAATCCTTGACACCTTCGTTCCTCTTGTAAGTGACACCTCAACGCTTACGTACCACTGTCCTGAAGAAACTCCAGACGGGTCGCATGCCACCATTTGTTCCCGCCGAGCATATCATCGCGACCCCAATCCCCGTATTCATCTTCCTAAGTCTTCCCCTCATCCCCTCCCTCGCCACACACATCGAAAACTCTGGTGCTACGGGTTCAAGGGGTGGTAGTCAGTACCCTGCTGTGATATGGAGCATTCGTATCGCTATTATGAGTGCTGTCCTCTGGTATGCGTTCCTTAGCGGATGGGGTACGTGGCCATTCGACCCTGAGCATCCCAAGCGGATCTTCTTGAGCTTTACGGAACATGTGAGTCCGCTAACTTCATTCTTTGATGGTACCTGACGAATTTCTAGGTCAATGACGATCGGTTCAGTCTGCAAATGGCGCAAATGGATGGTGCACCCGGGTTCAAACGACTCGTCGCCGGTGCTGCGCAGACAGTGGCGAATGTCAGACGGAGCGAGGCTAGTGCTCCACTGACGGTTGTTATTCCAGAAAAAGTCGCGTTTACTCAATGGAATACCGAGTGGAATCCTGTGCGTGTATCCTTCCAGTTTGGCCCAGCCACTGACTTGGTTCTCCGTCGACTTAGTTCTTCCCTCTTGGAGAGCTTCTAGAACACTACACTTTTGAAACTCTACCGCCGCTTCCAGCACCATATACTCCGCCGTGGCGAGATGTCAACAACTTTGGCATCATCGTCCGACAAAACGTCGTAGATGAAATCTCCGGCACTAGAAAGATCGTACTCGATATGAAACATCGTAATGTCATCTGGACAGGTATGTTTTCCGTCCTTTTTCTCGCCAACACCCAGGACTAACGGTGTCTAGTGCTTGCATTTGACGCCCATGTACTCTCATGGAGTCTCGACACACCTCCACCAGACGCACATACAAGACATCACATAAAAGAGGCGTCATTCTACGGAGAAGACCTATGGTCATTGGAGATGGTAGTGAAGATCGCCTCAGGGGAGCAAGCGGCGGGAGCAAAAGAGGGCTCTGGCATCGAGATCTCCCTTAGCGGCATGGTCGAATCGTCATCGTGGCCAGCCAAACAAGTCGAGTGGACAGCCGCACGAAAAGCATCCAAATCCAAAGCGACCACCTCCGCAGACGTCGCCATGGAGTTATTCTCGTCGGTATCTGGATGGCTGGAAACGGAAACTGAGGGGAGCGTAGACGTCTTCGGGATGCATAATGTCGTTTGGAGCGCGGTCATCTAGACCCCTAGGTCCAGATTTATGACTATGGATTTCTTATTTCTCGGTTTCTTATATTTTCGGGGATTGCACCGTCATTGGCCATAGTGTCTGTTAGGATAGATATCCAATCCAACTAGTTAACCCATAGAGCGTTGTCAGGGTTCCCATCAAGTGCTGGCCTCGTTGAAGAAATCTCGGCCTTTGATGTTTTCACGCGCTTGTCCTTTCTTTGTATACACTTGGTCGGAAGCTCGTCTATTCGACAGTGCGTCCATTTACAAGCGCCAGAAGCACTCCTATCCATGCACGTTGACCCCAGTCCTCGTGTAAAGGCGATGGCCTGGTAACATTACACTGGCGGGGCAAGGCCAGCCAGTGAATGGGAAGCGCCGAACAGGTGGTGATGGACGGGCGGGTCCCTTTGACCAAAATGAGAAGCGCAACGTAGTCTAGACACTATCTGCTATATTGGATTGATATTTTGCATCTATAGTATATACAAAGGCGAAAGTCTGCTAGCCTACCACAGGGTCGTGCCTGTCCGACGTACTTTTCTTGGGGCTAAAGTGGATTCATGGGTAAGGCTGGGTCTCTCGGATTGAAGGTGCGTACTTGATAGCTTACATTGCCACAAGTGATGCCGATAAAGTATATTTCCCAAGAGTGACACCCCAAGAAAGACAGGCCCGTGTCCTTGGACGCACAAGTAAATCAACGGATAGAAAACGGACGAATGCATCTACAAATCCAAGTTATGCCGCCCGTGCGACGAGCCGCGCGATTGGTGCTAGGGAAGCTCGAAGCCGCCAAGGTAGTTGATTAACATGAGAAAGAGAGGGAATTTCGAATACTGAGATTCGTTTAATTCAATGAGATGTCAGTAAAATGTCAGAAAATGCCTCACCCACGTAGCAAAATGCCTCAGTCACGTGAGCAAATGGCTCATCAAGGCACATATAAGGGCACAGACGTACCACATCTCAAACTTCACCACAACGCAATATTCAACTCATATTACTCAACAACTATCATGATTTCGGTGCGACTTGCCTAGGAATGGCGGGTAGAAGAAAAAACTGATACTTCGATGTCCCACAGACCGTCGAAGTTCCCGAATCCAAAAACAAAGGCTGCTGTGATTGTGTGTGCTGCCCTGATTGCGAATGCTGGTAAGAAAATCCTCAACCCAATGGCTAGATGGCGTTACTTACCCTAGTTCCAGCAACAAGTGATGAATAGTCGAGAGTGATTATGCGATGCATTTGAGTCTCTATCATGTTCGTACAAGCTTGTGTGCGTTTTGGCTTGAATTCGATTTGTCTCGATGGCGGAGGCAGCGTCACGTCGTGAGAGAGAGGCTTTTTGAGAAAGAGAGAAAGTCTAAGTCATCGATACCAATCATTGAACCACGAGTTATTCATGCTGGGCTGGTTTCAGATCGAGAGGGCATCAATGCTGAGTGAATCAGTTATCTCCATTGGCTTAATCTTTGATCTATTGAACTGATATACCATATTGTCGCTGGTTATCGCCATTCTAGCCATCGTGGGTCCAAAAATTGACGGTGGAGGACTGTAGAGAGGTTCGCTGAGGACGCAGATGAAGCCTTTTGGGGTTGAAAATGCGTAAATATAGGTGCTATTAAGACCATTACTCGAAAATGTACAAAATCGTAACCAAAAGTTGGAACATGAAGGGTGACAAGAGGCAACAAAGCAGGCCAACCGTTGACCCACCGACAACTCCGCCCAAAATCGTACTTGATCATACGCCTCCATATCTTCCACATGTGATAAAGGAATACTTCTAATGCGGAGTTATAGTTTGAGCCAAGAAGGTCGCGGGCCGGTTGCGATGCATTGCGGCGAGGATATAGCATAAAGACATGGCTTCTCCTAGAGCACAGGCGACTAGAATCCGGCTTTTTCTCGCCAATGAGCTCGCTGGCCTCTTACCGTTCGTACCGAGGTTAGAGCTCCCATCCAGGGTGCGGCTCTTCTCAATCACCCCGCAAATACCACCGAGTTGGAAACACACGGAAAGTAGCTGATGTCGGATTAAATGGAACTGGAAGCAATGTTTCAGTGTGATTAGTCTCCGTGGTTGCTACATTTGTGATCCGAGGTTTTCATCTTGCCTGTCAGGCATGTGTCCGAACCTTTCTTATATACCTGTCTTGGTATTTTGGGGTAGCTGGATATCGTTTTCGACTACCTAACCATGAAGTTGATCGCGTCCTCTATATTCCTCGCTGCCGCTTTTCGTCTGGTGTCTGCCCATTGTATGAGGTCCCAATTCCTTCGATTGAATCGCCCCTGAAGATAGCTCGTATAGACGTGTTTCCGAACCTTATCGTTAATGGAACCACTACGGCGGACTGGCAATACGTCCGTATGACGGCAAACCACTATAGCAATGGCCCGGTGAGCATCTTCCATTCGTCGTCTATCATTTGCGCTGACATTTCTATATGCCTTGATAGGTCACGGACGTCACGAATCAAGCCATTCGCTGCTTTGAGGATAACTACACGACCATCCCTCCTGCTACCAGTATCGCCACTGTAGCCGCAGGATCCACCGTTGGGTTCAAAGCCAGTAACACGATGGGTCACCCTGGCGTACGTACTCGGGTCTTCGTTTGCCGTTGGGACTATTCTGACTCTATTTCCAGTACTTCTCTGCGTATATGAGCAAGGCGTCTCCAGCCGCAAACTCACCCTCTGCTGGTACTGGAAGCACCTGGTTCAAAATCTGGGAATGGAAGCCCACTTGGTCCGCGAGCACTGGACTCGTCTTTGATTCTATGGGTACGCGGTTTATGTCGCTTTCTCGGCGACGGGTCTGACTTTCCTTAGGGATAACCCAGTTCACCTTCACTATCCCGAAGAACACTCCTAGTGGTGAGTCAATAAGCCGAATGTAATTCTGTTCACTCTAATGTTCTATATAGGACAATACCTTCTTCGGGGCGAGCAAATTGCTCTCCACCTTTCGGGTTCTACAAATGGAGCTCAAGTAAGCGCATTATAAAGCGTTTGAAGCACCTTACCTGACAGTTCTCCAGTTCTATCTCGGTTGCGCGCAAATCAACGTGAGTTTCCCCGCCTTCGAACGTGTCCCCACTGAACCGTTTTGCTACCAATAGGTCGTCAACGGTGGCAGTGGCAGCCCCAGCCCACTAGTCGCATTCCCCGGCGCCTATAAGGCGACTGATCCGGGAATCTTACTTAGTACGTCTCACCACTCAAGAAGCCGACCGGACGCGCTGACGTCCGCAATAGACATCTACGCTCTTCCCAGTGGCTATACTGGATACACTGCTCGTACGTAATTTTACTTTCCACGGTGGCATAAACCTTATTATTTGAATAGCTGGCCCAAAGGTATGGACTGGTTGATTCGACGGCCATTCGCTGGTTCCAACCGGGTGTTTCTAAGCAGACAAAGGTCTTTTATAAGTGTTTTGACAAAACAATGTACCTTCATTTCAACTCCAAATACCACAAATGTTGTCTACACAAAAATGCACCTGAGACGACTGACGAGAAACCAACGAATAGGGCTAAACGCTGGTCTTCCCACCTCGTTAGTGTCTATTAGGGCCTATGAATAACCGCCCAGGAAATTCGCGCTGTATGTCTTCGCCCACTTGACCGACACAGGATGCCAGTTGGCACGATGTTTGGGGTAACTGAGAGTTACTAGTGCTCAATTACATGTCGGATGATATATGTGCCAGTATAACTCGTTAGATTATCCAAGTTGTCGTGTTGAATGCCCCAGGCCATACTCCTCCGGTGTTTGGATGATCGTGATGCAGTTCGGAATGCGTCTCACACGGTACCTAAACCGATAGAGACGCCTTCTAGGAGTGTTCGGATCATCTGAGAAAAGTCGCCAAACATTGCGAAGCCAACTTGGACCCTCACCACCCTGAACCAATTGACACTCACAATCCCAAAAATAATCGCACGATGACCGTTTCCAATAATTCAAATCAAATCTTCAGCGCATAATTGGCGCCAAGTTGAATGAAACTTGATGGCTGGGCGCCGTTTATCATAGTGGGCGCCGACGCCCACCCAAGTGAAAATTCACACCTAAGCTGATCGGCTCGAACTTGGGCCAAAGATTTCAATGGAATCTAACCGCCGTTGTTGCCGTTGTTTCCGAAATGGCGCTGGAAGCGGTGTTTTCAAGGCCATACTCATCTTAGTTTTGCGCCCAGTTCGAGCGTATATAAGCAACGTTGGGATCTGAGAACAAAACTCATCCGTCTTTTGGGTCCTCTCATCTCATCACTTACATTTCATTCTTACGGCCTGGTGCCCTCTTGTGAGTAATCGAGTGGGATCCTCTGTACCTCATACTGACATGTTCTCTCCCAGGTTCTTCTTCAATCTCTTTTTTAACAACTTTTTTCTTCTCCACACTCTTATCAAACAATCATCATGCGTTTCTCCGCCGCCACCGTCGTCGTGCTCGCCACCGCATCCTATGTCCTCGCCGCCGATGCTACCAAACCCGCATCCTCCACGCCGGCAACCAAGGCCGATTCGAAGGACAAGTCCAAGAACAAGCTCGACCTTTCCATCGATCCATCCGAACGTATGCTCAAGAGCGAGGCCCTCTCGCCTTACGGCAGCCCCTTTGCCAGCCCATTCAGCCCCTATAGTCGCTATGGTGCTCTCAGCCCCCTGAGCCCTTACAGCCCATACTACAAGGGACGTGATGCCGCCGCTGCTATGAGCCCTTTGAGCCCCTTTAGCCCCTTGAGCCCACTCCGCAAGAGCCAACTTGCCGCCAAGCACTTCCGCAAGTCCAGCCAAAAATACTGCAAGGGTCCTCAACGCAAAGCTATCCTCTGCTCTAGCAAGAAGTCCAAGGACATTATCGCCAAATTGCTCAAGGACAAGACCCCCGCCGCGGCCAAGGAGCTCTCCACCATGGTCGACATGGCTCGCGCCTTCATGGAAGAGCACGGCCTTTTAACTGCCTTGACTCTCCGCAAGCACCTCAACTACCGCACTGCATTGACTCCCACCACTCCCACCACGCCAAAGGGCCTTGCCTCCAAAGTCGCTCAAGTCAAGAGCGAAAAGAAGCTTACCCGCCGTGCAGAGGGTGAAGCAGTTTCAGCAGCACCGAGTGGCCCTTGCGATGATCTCGTCGGACGGGCTCGTCGCAGGTGCATGAGGAGGCTCCGCCGCAAGAGCGGCAAGAAGGGAAGGAAGGGAGGAAGGAAGGGAAGGAAGGGACGCAAGGCCCGTCTCGCCGCCCAGGGTGATGCTCAAGTCCCTGCTTCCCCTGGTCCTCAGACCGCTTCGGCTACCATGACCACTCAAGTTGTGGACCCACAAGCTGCTGCTGCTGCCCCTGCTTCTCCCCAGCAGGCCAGCCGTCGCTCGTTGGATGATGAGATGATGTTCGAAAAGCGCTTCTTCGGGAGCGAGATTGAGGAATTGGACTAATTAGGAGGGCATCAACGCTGCATTATGACCGGAGACCAACGATATAGTCAACCTTTGTATTGAATGGTAGTCGTGTGTTTTTTTATCGTATCCCGTTTTCACCGTATCTATGCCTTGGGTTACGAGTCAGACCTGCTTCACCGACGTTATATGAAGACACAATCAACCAATCGTATGCCTCCAAGAACATCTTACACCAGTAAATATACATGAAGACGGCATTGACCACTCTGCTATCCCGACTATTTTTCTGCATTTGAACCTTCGCATATTCGATTAGGGGTTCGATTAACTGGCAACGGCTATCAGACTTTGGTCAGCGCCTCGTGAACTGGCCAAAGGCGCAACCCACTTTTGGACTCTTCCTCGTCGGGCTAGATGTCGGTAGGTTAACATCCTTTGTGACAGCGGTTTAAACGTCTTGGATTCCTCTTCCTTGAGCATCATTAGCTACGAACAGCCATAATGATCACCATATCATACCTTCCCCCAGAAATTTTCATTCAGATCCTCCAATGCTTAGGTCGGAACTCCAAGTCGCTCGTCCGGGTTACAGCGGTTTGCATACAATGGAGAGTGGTAGCAATCAATACCCCGTACTTGTGGACCGACATCACGATCCATCTTAAAGAGCTCAGTGAAAGTCAGTTTCTGATCTTGCTGAACACTCTCGATATGTTTTTGAGCCGAACAGGCGATCTTCTTTTGGATGTCCATTGGTATTCCAGAGCCACAGACAAAGAAATGGCATATATCGAACCAATTTATCACCTCTTCAGAGAGAAAGCGCCATTCCATCGTTGGAAGACGCTCTCGCTGGGCCTTCCACGCGAGTTTAGATGCAAACTATCTAATTTACGAGAAGTAGACAACTTTTCGAATCTGGAGTCCCTTGTACTGCTTCGTGCTCCACCCATAGCCTATCTCGATCTTCTTAGCAGCACCATCACGCCCAAATTGGTTTCCCTAGAGTTCCGGCATAACGTGAAGTGCCAGCCCGAACTCACCACACAATATGCCAAATTGTTCGCACACGCAAAAACCTTTAGATCCGCAAGGGGATCCATACTCCCATCGATACCTTTACCACCAAGTTTGACCCGTCTACGCCTCTGGGAGATGCCCAGCCAACCCATTTTAAACGTTGAACACCTCTCAATCAAAGAAGAAATCCCAATGGAGACCGTTGTTGCGATGAAATACCCAAATTTACGAGCGTTGGGCTTCCATCCTATTGCATTGCTGGAGGGTAGAACCATGAGCTTGCCTAAACTTCGCTGGCTCGGGTTTCGCGGAAACTCTTTTCCGTGCCTGAAAGCAATAAATGCACCTGTATTACATAATCTCAACATATATGATCATGAGTCCACAGAGCCGGTCGGCGAGGAACTTGTGTTGGCGCTCGCGGGTGGATTCACCGCACCCAAACTATACGGCCTTACGATGGATTTACCTTTGGAGCGAAAAGTAATCACACGTATTGTGAAGCTCTTTCCTTGCTTAAAAAATATTGCGCTTATTTTGCGAGACGCAATTGAGGGGGAGACAACTTTCAACGACTTATTCTTCCAATCATCGGAGGAAGGGGGCGATTACGAGCGACCATGTCCGAGCCTAATCTCGCTATACATCAAGCTCAAGGTTGTTCCTGACGATATGCTTCGATGGAAACGCTATGCCAAGCATACGGCGCGGAGTGTTGGAGATCCATTCAGGGTCTTGACTTCCGAGTGGCCTGGGGGAAAATACATACGTGTAGTTGGGCACCACTTGGGGCCAGTAGAAGACTTTTCTCTTTCCTATGATTAGGGTAATCATGTATATTGCTTGCGCGCCTTCATATTGACCTAGCACCTCAGTACTTATTTGAATGTTAGGAATGACCCTGGTTAAAGAAGAAGATTAGGCAAAAATAAAGACTGTTTACTGATCATTATGGTAACCTATGATATTACGACTCAAGCGCCTATTTTTGGGGTCATCTGGGCTCTTTGTGGGCGCAACACGTGGGAGGGCAGGTGGCTTCTGGCGCACTCGTGAGCTAACCAAGGGCTCGCTCTTGGACTCGGCCATATTAGGCTGGGCGCCGGCGAAGTAGCATCTTCACCAACGGTCATCAGCTATAATGACCACTATATCGCACCTTCCCCCAGAGGTTTTCATTCAGATCTTCCAATATTTGGGCCGGAACTCCAAATCGCTCGTTCAGGCTACGGGAGTTTGCTTACGATGGAGAGCGATTGCGATCAATACCCCGTACTTGTGGACCGAAATTATTATCCATCTTAAAGAGCTCAGTGAGAGTCAATTCCTGACCTTGCTGGACATTCTCGACATGTTTTTGAGCCGAACAGGCGACCTTCTTTTGGACGTCGACTGGTATTCGAAGGCCACAGCAGATAAAATGAGTTATATATACCCCATTTATCACTTACTTAGGGAGAAAGCACCGTTTTATCGTTGGAAGACGCTTTCACTAGGCCTTCCATCCGAGTTCAGCTACGACCTATCTATTCTACGAGAGGAGGACAATTTTTCAAATCTCGAGTCCCTTATATTCACCCGTTCACCACCCACAGCATATCTCGATCTTCTCAGTGGTGCTGTCACGCCTAAATTGGTTTCACTAGAGTTCCAGCATAACGTGAAGTGCCAGCCCAAACATATCGCACAATATGCCAAATTATTCGCACACGCGAAAGTGCTTCGATCCGCAAGGGGTTCTAGACTTCCAACGCTATCCTTCCCAGCAGGCTTAGCCGATCTGCGTCTCTGGGAACTGCCCAAACAGCCCATTCCAAACGTGACGCGCCTCTCGATCAAGGAGAAAACCCCAATGGAGCCCCTCATCGCGATGGAATACCCCAATTTGCGATCGTTGAGCTTCCACCCTGTTGCACCATTGGAAGGTAGAACCATGAGCTTGCCGAATCTTCGCTCGCTCAGGTTCCACGGAAACTCTTTTCCTTGCCTAAGAGCAATAGATGCGCCCATATTACACACTCTCAGCATATACGATCATGAGTCCACCCAGCCAGTCGGCGAGGAGCTTGTGTCGGCACTCGCGGGTGGATTCACGGCGCCCCAGTTATATTTCCTTACGATGGATATCTCCTTGAAGCGAAAAGTGACCGTGAGGGTTGTAAATCTCTTCCCTTATCTCAAATGTATCTCGCTTACTCTGCGAGATGCGGACGAGGGAGAGAGAACGTTTAAACATTTGTTCTTTCAGCCATCGCAGGAAGAGGGTGCATACGAGCGACCTTGCCCTAAACTAATTGTCCTATCTATCAAGCTTAAAACTGTACCAGAGGATGTGACCCTATGGAAACGTTTGGTTAACTATACAGCGCGTAGCATTGGTGATCCGTTCAGGATCCTCACTTCCGTGTGGCCCGCAGGAAGGCATTCGCGTGTAGTTGGGCACCACTTGGGACCGATCGAAGACATTTATTCGTCCTATAATTAGTGTAATTGTCTATACTGCCTGCGTGCCTCAGGCAACAGTGGTTGATTCGGCATCTTAGTACTTACTTCCACGTTAGGAATCGTCCTCGCTGGAGAAGAAGATTACGGGTGAATAAATACTATTTATTGTTCGCTATGATAGTTTGTCCATGGTATTAAGAATGAAAAAACGAGTGTGGATGCGATGCAAAATGTCAAGAAACGAGGTATCATGAAGAGTCTGTTTCAAGAAGCACGTGAATGAATCGCTCAAGGTATCAAGAAAGCACCCGACGCAGAACATAGCTCAAAGTCGGGTCCCAGGAAGAGTCGCTCAGACTCCATTCTTGATCATATCCGCCGCCTTTTCCGCAATCGCATAGAGCGTGCTGCTCAAATGCGCGCTAATCTGTGTCGGCATAATGCTCGCGTCGACAATACGCACATTGGCCGCGCCGTACAACTTGAGTCGGCCATTCACCACACCACCCAGATCACGGCGCATCATCGCGCACGTCGCAACAGGGTGATGTACGGGGTTGAACGTATCCCAGATCCAGCCCTTCCAGTTCGCGTCCGAGCCGCCGTCGGTACCGTCGGGTACCCTGCTAAAGCCGGGGTGTGACTCGCCGGTAGAGAGGGTCGAGAGTGGTGCGGTCTTGAAGAGCTTGCGGACCATCTTTGCACTGGCCACTTGGACGTCGAGGTCGAGGTCAACGCTGAAGTAGTTGACCTTGATTTCGGGTTTGGTAAAGGCGTCAGAGGTCGTGATTTTGACTGTGCCACGGCTGAAGGGGAGAAGTTGCCACATGTCGACGCCAATGGCGTTCGGGTAACCAGTGTCATAGAAGATTTCCACGACGGGAGCTAGGAGTGGTATTAGATATAATCTGTGGAGTGAGAAAGGTGCGCACCATTCTTGTTTATGATCAAGTCTGCTTGGACACCGAAGATCGTTTGAAGAGCGGCCTTGCTGGCTGCACTCCCTTTCTGCGAGTCCGCCCATGTTGCGAGGTTGTCCCGAATGCGCTGTGCCGTCGCATTTCCATTTGTTCCAAACACCTGGTACAAATTCGGGTACGCAATGACGCCACTGGGTCCACGTCCTCCCCAGTCAAAGCCGTTGCTGTTGGCCCCAAGTGCGCTCATCGTCTGCTCTTGAAGGTTCTTGCCGACGGTGGGCAGAGAGATGACGGTGCTGATGCCGAGTGGGTTCATGTGTGCTGGGTCACCGACACCGGAGCGCTGGAGAATGGCAGGGGTGTTGATAGCCCCTCCAGCGAGAATGACTTCCTTGCGGGCATATACTTCGTAATCTTGCCCGCTGTTATCGGCTTGCTTGAAGCGGACTCCAGTGGAGGTCTTGTCTGTACCGCCGTTGGCCCAGAGGAGGGTAGTCACTTGATGGTTGACGAGGGTGAGCCAGTTTGTTCGGTCTGATTCGACGGGTGTGAGGTACGCAGCAGGCGAGGACGAACGGTGGTCCTGGTCGTGCCAGTTCATCATCTGCGGTGTGAATGCGACGCAGTTGGGTTTCCCGCCGTTGAGGTCACGGCTCTTGGCGATGCCTGTGAGGGTTTGCATCGATTGGGCGAAGTAGCCTTGCTGTGGTCCGCCAAACATGTCGTCGGGGAAGGTTACTTGGACGGGGCCCCAGGATCCGTGGTAGTCGTCGATGCCATCGGCACCTTTGGCCCTTTGCTGGTCGTTGGGACCAGACCAGGTTTCTGACTAGATAGGGTATGTAAGACACGCCTCTACTTTTTAATTTTAATTTTCTTACCTTTTTCATGTAGTCGAAGAGGTTGGCCCAGTTCCAGTTGAGCGAGGCTTCACTCGACTCGAGAAGTTGTCCCCAGGCGTCGTACTGGGCATCCAAACCACGCGTCCAATGACCCCCATTGATCGAGGACCCTCCACCGAGTGTCTTTCCACTAATATAATGTCAGCATCGAACGTAGGCACAGAAGTGCCAATACGTACGCAACCATTTGTCTCCCATGATCAGTGGGGAATTGCCAATCCAACGAGGTGCTGAATGCTTGTGTGTACGCGTAGATATCGTACACACGCTGATCCCATCTATCGTCTGCTCCGGCCTCGATGACGAGCACGGTCGTCGATGGGTTCTCGGCTAAACGAGCTGCTACGGTAATGCCTGTGAGACCACCGCCGACGACGATGTAATCGTATGTTTGGTATGCTGCATCCCAAGGGTTCCAGCTGACTCCACTTGCACGCTTGTGTAGCGTCGAGTTTGTGGCTGGTATGGCTGCTACGACCGAAAAAGTACTTGCAAAAGAGAGAAATGTCGTGACGAGGGTTGTGCGACGCATGACTGAGACGAGGGAGAAGAGTAGGGAGGGAGGGAAGGATGAGAGTTTGAAAGCGCGCGAAAGTGGAGTCTCTTATGAAGGAAGATGCCGGAAAGTCGGAGAGAAGACTCGTTCATTAGCGTTGAGGACGGCCAATATACGCTTCGGCTGCTCGGCGGGTCCGAAGGCGGTGCAACTATGAAAAAGGTTACGCGTGTGTCTGATGACCTATGTTTAGACGTTTGTGGGTGGAAATTTGCAAAACAATCTGTCGGTTTACTTACTTGGCATGGTTGAGAGCGCTAACTCTACCCAGAGGCGCTTATGGAGTTGATCTCAGCAAGGCCGCCCATGGCCGAAACAGAAGATATTCGACGACAACGATGTATGCATGCTGTGGGTACCCAATGGCTACGGAGCGTGCCGTAACATCAGCGTTGCCTCAGGTACTGGGAACAAAGCCGCTTCGACCACCTGTACCCCTACTTTCCATGCCCTGTCCAAAAAAGAATTTCGACCTTCAGACGTCATAAATTATATTCAAATCAGTACTACCGAGCGGATCGATACTCTTTTGACGGCGGAGGAGGGAAACTTAGACAATTAACAAGCCCTTTTCAGTGCTTTATCCACTTTATCTCAGGTTGGCTCGTCAACGTATTGTTTTCATTTTTAGAAATCAAATCAACATTTCATAGGCTTTGACTATTTGACACCTTCTCGCAACCGAGTATTCATTCACTGACCGATAGTGATGGGGTATTTCCACAAGCCACTGTACTGGATTTCAAGCACAGTGGACCAAGCCCACCAATCAGTCGTAAAGTTCCACAGCGTCCTCTTCTCAATGACCGAGCGCCTCTCGTCCGCGAATGTGAAGAGTGGTACCAACTTTTGAGGGCCTCTTGCGGAATCCAGTGTGGGAGCGTGAGTCCACGCCTTGAAGTCGGCTGGTGCTGATGCTTGCTTAGTCGTAAACGCCGCATAAATCTCATCTACAGACGCCTGGACCGCATCCACACAATGGTCCTTGCTCTCTTTATCCGCGGCATCGAGTGCGCGCTTGTCACCATAAGCCACTCACTGCTTGCCTGCTGGATTCTGGACTGATAGCCCAATCGCGTTGTCTTCGTCGTGCATGTACTGTATGTATGATCAGAGTCAGCTCAATATGGGGCAAACCAGCCAACGAACCTTGGCACATAAATCCTTTGTAAAGTCCACTGTCCCATGAAGGAGTCTACATGGGGTACGCATATGACCGGCAGAAAACGAATCCTCCAGGAAATGATCGGCAAACGCGTTCATTGCATACGCTCCCTCCAAATTTCCACTGATCGCCAATTGAATCGTAGTCCCATGTCCAGCATTGTATGCGGTGCGAGCATCTGCTCCAAAGTGGTCCCAATTAATCTGTGATAGGCCCAAGTATGTCGGTATGGTGGTTCGGTCGGAGGTGATGCTTTCCAGCTGAACGGTTACATCGGGAAGTGTGGCGTAAACAACGGAGGGATCTTCGTGGTGTGCAAGAGCGTTGTTTACTGCATCGACTTCCGCTTGCAGTACGCCGAGGATGACCGTTGCTTCTGCTGGATGGAGAGTAGTATCGTTGGAGAGTGTATTGTACGCATTGATAAAGCTTTGAGATTGCTCCTAGAGAGTTTTGCCGTCACTGATCGGCTCACTGGTTCCGTAAAAGTCCCCAGCCAGCCCATTGATATGGCCATAGGTGAGGCTAAGCGCATCGTTAAGCTTGAACTGATGGTCTGAAGCCGCAACCTTTTGCCCATTCACGAGGGTCAGCGTAATTGCGTCGCCAATAAGGCAATGCTCTGCGTATTCAAAGCCTTGAAGGGGGATTCAGCACTTTCAGCTTTATCAAGCTTGAAATAAAACCGCTCACCAACGTCGCCTCGCCTGACGGGTTTGTTTCGATTGACAACTGGGACAACTGTGCGACCAAAAGTAATGTCTATCGGCTTGATGCTGTCAATCAAAGCGCGAGCTCCAGGGGAGGGATCAGAAGACATGGTGACCAAGATGGTAAGGATGTAGCGAGTTAGACGGTGCAAGTGTTGCAAGTGGGGAACTGGGAGATCCGTTTGACCAGGGGAGTTTATATACCTCTATCTCTCTGTCTTTCTTCCGTCCCTCTACCCTCTATCGTTCCATCAATCAGCTAGTCTGCATAGCGAAGCACAGTCGTTTGTTTACAGGTCTAAATAGCTGATAAAAACGTCAAAGACAACGAACTAGTCTGATTGGTCAACTAGAAGAAAGGCTCTGTAACTTTCCCCTGAAAGATTCGAATATTGCATTCGAACCACACCTTTATTCGCCCTCATCTACAGCGAAATGATCCGACGAAGAGGATGAGGGGGGTCGGGACAACTGGAACTCCGCAGTTAATTCTATGTGTGTGGTAGCTTGTCGACATTATATGCCCGTTTATGTGAAGAAAGACGGGCGTGGTATGGCGAGAAGATAAACTGTATTAAGGTGGCGGCGAGTACAGAACAGGGCAAAAGTCAACAGTTTACTGTTAATCACATAGGTCGAGACTCACTTATTTTTAGCTCTTTTTATAATCTATTTTTTGTCGCTCACCGTGATTACTATATCATCCTTCAGAAATTGCTCAGCGCTTGTGGCAAAATCCCGCTGAATGTCGAGGCTTCCTGACTTAGTACTGCCATCGAAATGTGTAATGAACTGATACAGACATCAAAGGTCATGAGATAGTCCGACTTGGTGCTAACGTATTGCCTCCAATGGACGCGGGTGGCTGATATAGACGCCGAAAGTAACGAACTGGTCTAATTGGCTATACAGAAGAAAGCTCCACAACTTTCGTTTCGAAGATTGGAGCCTCAATTTAAAGGCTGCCTCTTCGTCCATCCTCTTCCAAAGAGGAGTAATCTATTACGTCGCGCGCGTCGGCTGAATCCTGTGAGGATAAATGGTCGATTCAGTCTTCCAACTCTATTCAGATTGTTATTATACGCATTTAAGCACCTAGGACGCGGTTTGGGGCCCCTCATCCGGCGATTGAGATCTGAACTCAGTGTTGACAGTCAAAGGCGGGTTTAGTAACAGCATAACCAGGTTTGCTGGGACTTAATACCTAGTTGGTCCCAAAATTATGCGCTATTGGCACCTCAAGCCTGTTGAAGATGATTCGGAAATGGGCGAGGATCAGAGCTAAGAACCCAAGGGCATGGCTGTTGACACTGATATTACACTTTGTATTGAACTTGCATTGCGTGATAATTCAACTTTCCAGGTATAATACAATGCCAGTAGGTTCGGAAGCGTGTCTGCCCTGACCATCAATAAGTGTCAGCAGTCACCCACCGCCACGAACCCGGGGCAGTGGATGTTACACACACGTGGCATCTCACCCCCGTTGGTAACCCCACCTTCATCTTCGGAGAAGTCGAGTCTCCGGGAACAAAATGAAACCTTGCCTATTAATAACTTGAACCTAACCACGTAGAAAGGAATATTTCTCTCTATATTGGTGTTTATCCACAATGGGAAATTGCATCTCCAAAGACCATGGAAAGGACGCAGATGAGGTTTTGACCACGGTAGTAAAGGTAGCGGCGAGTCAAGTTGTGAATAGTAACCCGAAACAGGCACCCGCTCCACTCAAATCAAATATTTTGGCTTCAGAACGGCCAGACATGAATATCAAGGATGAAGTTTACGACCCAGAGAAAACAGCGGCCGCGCTCGAAATGGGGATTCAGGTGGTCGACCTATTCCAAAAAGCAGCCAAGGTTACAGAGATGGTCATTCCGAGTCCACTGGGTGAAGTCCTTGAGAAAGTCACGAAGGTATTGGGTGTACTCAAGGTGTGTATTGTTGTGGGCCATAATATAAAATTTATGTAACTTCTGGTCAGCAAATGGTCGAGAATAGAAAAGGATGGCGACACCTCTTAAATACAATCGATGAACATCAGAAGACGTTCAACGACCAACTACAGCGACTCAAAGCAGACAACTCTGTCCCAGACCCTGATTCACCGCTGCTAGAACCGGTGAAGCAGTACTCCGAGTACGTATGGCACTCATTCCATTTCTCATCTGATCATTGTCGTAGAAAACTGGAAACATTCGCCGCCAAAATCATGGCCGAAGGCGGTTTAGTCAAGAAAGACGCTCCGGAAAGTACGGCTTGGGAAAAAATAAAAACGTTTACTTCTCGCGCTTTGAGTGCTGAAGACGAGAAAGGAAGCATGGATGGCTATCTCAAGCAGCTCGCCACCGCAATGGATCAATTCCGGGTGTGTAGCAAAAAAGTATGGCCAATATGCTTTATTAACTGCCTCATTAGTTTATGCTTGAGATATTTGTTGGATTTACCGTCGACGAGGTGAAGAAGGGAGTCGATTCACTCGCTTTGGACGTGCGTGCCATTGGAAATGATGTAAAGGACGTCCGTACGGCAGTAATGCTGAATGCCGGTATGTCAGTAGTATTGCCTGAGGCTTCTCGCTTACGCTTCATTAGAACCCAAGGATGGAACCAATGCGGCGAACATCACGCCCTTTGGCGTCCAGCATAAGACCTGCCTTCAAGGGACCCGAATTCAAGTTTTAGAAGAGATTCGTGTATGGGCACGTCCCAAAGAGACACCAACACCAGTGTATTGTATAGGAGATGTCGCCGGGACCGGAAAATCTACAATCAGTCGAACCATGTACGATGAATGGTCCATGTCAAAGCAGAAAACACTCGCATTCTTCTTCTCTCGCGAAGGTGCCGCGACGCAAACGGCAACAGATTTCTGTTTCTTTATCGGCGAGCAGATCCGTGTGGCTGGAGGTCCAGAAATCAAGGAGTATTGGTCGAAGTTGGAGCCAGGCTTGGTGCTTCTACGTCAGCAGCCGGTTCAACAGCAATGGACAAGGCTGGTCTACGAACCCCTGTGCTTATTGCCGAACGACGGTCCACTTATTCTGATTATTGATGCTCTCGACGAATGCACTAAAGCAACAAGGGCAGACCTGCTCAAATGTGCCCTCAATGCATGCACATCAGGCA
Source organism: Serendipita vermifera MAFF 305830 (assembly GCA_000827415.1). NCBI lineage: Eukaryota > Fungi > Basidiomycota > Agaricomycetes > Sebacinales > Serendipitaceae > Serendipita > Serendipita vermifera. The sequence goes on from KN824337.1 coordinate 147,615, forward strand.
TGTTGCCTCAGCTGCGCCTCTATATCACCACTCGAAACGAAGCGGACATAGTCCCACTGCTTCAAAATGATGCATACGAGAAAAATATTGTGCATAAATCCCTCCTCGGCTCCTCTAGCGCGAAAGAAGATGTAGGGCTATACGTTAGCCATCGGCTGGACGAGATTAACGCGTTCATGTCGGATTCCAAGCCACGAAGTTTGCTCATCGAGCGATGTGGGGGGTTATTCATATTTGCGTTTCTCGCATGCAAGCTTCTAGAGGACGCTTACAATGAAAACGAGCCGCTAGACAGTATCCTTCACTCTTTCACATCTCTGGACGTTCTATATCATCAAACTCTCTCACGTGCTGACAACAATATCGTGAAGAATCGTGAACAGTTGAAGAATATTCTACAAATCATTGTCATTGCTCAGGAGCCTCTGTCAATTACTGCAATTTCCGACCTTCTCCCATCCAACGCGAGCACAAATAGCGTGAAAAAGGCCATTAGTAACCTCGGAAGCCTTTTGGCTAGTCGAGAAATCGACGATCCGGTTTACATACTACACGCTACTTTTACCGAGTTCCTCTTGCGACAAAACTGGGTAGCGACCAGTGGTATGTCAGTGCCAAACGAGTACGCTATTGGACGTGCACAGGCCAATAGAGCAATGACGCGGGGTTGCCTGGCAAATCTCTTGCGTGCAAGGAGACGTAAGTCGGATGTCATATATACCTCAAACCACTAATAGACCTTGCAGCCGATCAAGTACAGACGTCGATGACAGCAATACAGTATGCGGCCATAAGATGGGTATCACATGTCATCCAAGAAGTCCACAGCCAGGAGATACGGGACATGATGCAACAGTTCTATCAGGAAAAACTATTGGATTGGATCGCCTTGGGTGGAATTACTGCAAGTATACCCGGATATATGACGAGTATCGCGAAATTGGGATCTACAATGAAGCGATGCCAGCAAAAGATTCAGGGCATTGTGAGTCTGGTCAACGGTTTTGGCCCATACTAATCCTAAAGTAGATAGATCAGGATATCGAGTGGCTAAAGGATATACTCGATTTTCTACGCCTAAACCAGCCCGTCCTTCAAAAGGACCCTTTTGGCGTCTACTCATCAGCACTACTATTTAGTCCACGAGACAACCTTGTCTATCGTCATTATGCGGGTCGATACCAGGATACATGGCCACGGATTTTGACGGGCTCTCCCGCCAGTTCATCAAATTCAGTTGTGCTAGGGAGCTCTCCCCCCTGTACAGCCGCATTTTCGTCCACTGGCGCGCTGATGGCATCGGCGTCCGAGATTGATAACAAAGTCAGAATATGGGATACACAAACATGGGCCGAGCTCTTAAACTTTAACGTTGAAACAGCGCCCAATTTGGTCGTCCCTGCAAGCCTTACGTTTCTACCAGATGACAAAGTGGTTATCTCGGTATGGGACGACGGAAGCTTTTATAAACACAATTTTGAAAGTGGAGGTACTATGTTATCGCACTTTCAGGATTGTCCATCAAATCTTCTATGTGCAACCGGTGGGAAGGGCAATGAAGCAATATGCGGATTTAAGGAAGGTCAAATATGTGGCTTCTCTCTTCAAGACGGAAAAATGATTGGGGGGGTATTACAAGCTCACGATGGGGAAGTATCGGAGCTATTCATATCAAAGAATGGAACTGCGCTGGCCAGTATTTGCGCAGACAAAACTATAAAAGTATGGAAGAAAACGTCGATGGGATTGGATAATGTACCGTTGTGCGTTTGGAACCATTCTGAAGCAATTCAATCTGGTCAATTCTCCCCATCAGATAACTCTCTCTTTGCCTTCACAGACCAGGGTGCAATCCATATTTTGAACATTAACACTGGCGCGATCGAGGCCACAAAGGAGTCGCCAGGAGCCCGAAAGCTTACATATTCTCCTAATGGAGACTACATTGCAACCGAGCAGGATGGCGGACGTTCGGTTCAGCTCTGGCAAACAACCAGTGCTACAGGAGCGACTCCCATAGTCTTAAAGACTGGTCAAACCGAGGAGTTGTCGATCCTTCTCTTCACTCCCGACATGAAATCGATTGTCACCTCAACTTTGGTTGGTACTTTCCGCGTCAATGATATTACAGCACAAGCCTCAGGGCCACTTTGGGACGGCCATCAAGATCGCGTACAAAGTGTCCAATTCACGCGCAATGACAAACTTGTTGGAACGTTCGCTGTAGATAAATCCTTTTGCTTATGGGACGTGGAAACCGGGAAATTAATCCAAGGTCCCGATCCCATCACGCTTGATATCCATCATTCCACGGCATGCGCTTTCGATGGCACGACACTCATCCACCACCGTAGGGACATTGCCAAATTTTTTGATATGAAGCGACTGAAGACATTTGGGCCAACCCTAACTATCACGGCTTCTCCACAGCCAAATATCTGGAATTTGGTCATATCACCCACGGAACCCATCATCGCCATCTATTCTACCGACTACACGAAGGATCGCTCTGCTCTATCCATTTTCTCTCTAGAAACTTCGTCAACTGAATCCAAAGCCGTCATCGAACCCGAGCTGGGTATGAGGGTGCAACATATGGGATTCCATCCTTCCGGGAAATACATTGGCGTGGGGAAAAAGGCTTGGAGCATTGTATCCGAGACTCCTGTCGAGCTCAGTGGCGATGAGCTCCAAGCGGTTTTGGAGGATATATCTCCTGGTATCCTTCAGCTGGACGTAGACGACAATAATGTCGCCTCTATTACGCTTGGGTCACCTGTTCGTCAAGTGTTTAACATACCTACGTATTTGAATGTCAGAATGCGGCATGATATTAGGGATGGCTTTCTGGTCACTGGTAGTAGCGATGGTCGCGTCATAATTTTCGATTTCAACCACCTACTAACGGTCGAAGAAAAGGCACATTTTGATCGTATTCGTAGGCATTTTTTTCCGTCTCCTCCGTACTGTCGGCTTATGCGATATATAGGATTAATGAGGGAAGAGGCCGCCTCCAAGCTAGGACCCAGTCGTTTGTACGAGATACTCTCAGCTTACCAGGACCCGCCAGTCACTACTCCGGAAGCGAAATGAGGAGCACACACCTTCTCGTCAGTTGGTCTGTATGTTAGCCGGCTCTATATGTTAGTCAATAATGAAATATTTGTCATCCGAATGGTTTTATTTCTTCTATTATTTCGAATTACCTCGGCTACGATCGTTATGACCGACTGGTCACGTTCCGTATCGCATTTCTCACTCCAACATGTACCTCGCGCACAAAGTCGTATTTAGGGGAATTTTTCATGATTTGATTTTAGTACTACTCTCGGCTCTCAAGCCAATTTCGACGTCCATTAAGGCCCCCAAGCGATAAGTGGCTCGGGCGCTTGCTTCCGGCCCCGGCAACCTTGTTCCCGTCCACGTCTTGACCTTCGACACAACTTTTGCTTTGAGCAACCAAACGACGTCTCATACGTCTCCCATCCAATTCTATTCGTACAAATTACATTTGTAAACGCCGTCTAATCAACCAACATGGACGTCTTTCGACCCAACTTATTCGAAGGAAAGGTCTTGTTCTGTACAGGTGGAGGGTCCGGAATATGCAAAGTGATCACGCAAACGATGGTCAGCTCCGATTACCATGGTATCTTCCGCATTTACTGACGTGCATAGATGAAACTTGGCGCACACGCGACCATCATCGGACGCAATGCAGAGCGCCTTGAAGCAGCGGCAAAGGAACTCAGTGATGCATCTGGAAAGACGTGTTTCGCGCTCTCAGGAGACGTACGCAAACCGGCAGACTTGGACGCAGCCGCAAAGAAGACGGTGGAAAAGTTTGGCAAGATTGATTTTGTCATCTGCGGTACGTCTTGTTATCTCTTCCTATTCTCCGGTACTTACTTATGCAAACTGGAATACAGGTGCGGCCGGAAACTTCCTCGCGCCCATTTCGGGCTTGTCGGTCAATGCATTCAAGACGGTCATCGAGATTGATACCCTAGGCACATACAACACGATAAAAGCCACACTCCCATACGTACGCGCATCCAAGGGATCCTACATACACATCTCCGCCACACTGCACTACCGCGGTACACCGTACCAAGCACACGTATCCGCCGCCAAAGCAGCCGTCGACGCCCTGAGCAAAGTGCTCGCAGTCGAAGAGGGTCCACACGGCATACGTAGCAACGTCATTGCACCGGGACCCATTGGTGGTACGGAGGGTATGGACCGGCTCAGTCGAAAACGGCCAGATGGGACTAGTGATAATGGAGAGCAGTATATCCCGCTGGGGAGGATGGGGACTAAGGAGGATATTGCGAATGCTGCCGTATGGCTCTTCTCGGATGCGGCTAGTTTTGTTACGGGCCAGGTGATCGTTGTTGATGGGGCGAGTGAGGATGTTCGACCGTTGACGTTGCCGTACCCGGAGAGTGTACTTAATCCGGAGAAGATGAGGGAGATGATTCGGGCGAGGATGTAGGCGGCGTCGCGTATTTCCTGTAGACTATGCAGATCTCTACGTCATTTCCACCGGATCCTATAAGCGAATACCTGATATTTAAGTGGCAGCCTTTTCTATGAATAACCTGTTTTGAATAGCTTCGCAGAAGCCACAGAAGGACGATCTCAAACGCGATCCCTGCCCAAATTCTCCCTGCCCATCAACTCCACCTGCTCCCCATCCCAACGCCGTCTTCGATAGCCTTGACGTCAAGAAAGTCGACAATAGTACCCTGCTCGCTATAACAGGGGGTTATCTTGTAATATACGTCTTATCCAGAGCAGGATCAGACTGACAATGTATACTCAGCCGCAGTCTTTTGTGAAACTCCCGGCTGGGCTGATTCCAACGATACACCTTTCCTCAGCATTATAGGATGATTGTGGTCGCTGTCGAAGACGGAACGGCCCACAAGGGTCCCAAACTGCCGGCCGACTTTCCAGCTCCACTCTTGCTACGAATCTGTAATGCCATTCTAGCACCTATAATCAACGATTACTCGCCTCTCAAACCATATTCACGTCCTTGGAGCAGAAGTACGCCCGCTCCGTGGGTCCGCCCGAGACCTTCTTCGTCTGTGGCAGGTGCGTACGAGTAATCCGCAAATAGCTAAAACGTTTTTCATTTCTTTTCCTCTACAAGACGAACCAGAAGATCAACAAGCGGATTGGAAGACGCTTGGGTTGAGTGCGCGAGGAACGCCAGTCACGTCGTGCAAGAGTGACCTCTTGGCCTGGGTCTCGTGCAGTAAACGAATGCTGGAGACATGTGGAAGCATGCTCTTCCACCATATCCGCGTCACCAACCTCGCTATCGGTGACGTTTTGGTCAGCCGCCGAAACTATTTGAACAATACGCGGTCAGTCCTTCTTTCAAGCTAGATCTATCATCTTCTTACTCGCACCACAGCGTACTCGAGATATATATCACGCGTGAAATCGAATCGTCGCAGGCGCAAACAGACCTCAACCTCGCCCGCTTCTTCATCCAGGCCGGCATCATCCTGCTCTGGTGTCCAGTCGTACATACCGTCATTCTGGACATCAAAGCGGTGCCTTCTGACGACTATATCTGGGCCAGCTTCCTCAGCCGGATAAAACAACGGCTGTTCATCAGGGCAGATACCGCCAGTACCCCCATCATCCGCACCCCACCCACCATGCCCGTCACCGCCGAAACCAACATCGTCGCCGGTTCCGGTAGCGAACAGAGCACGACCAGAAACACCAACGCGCGGTGGGGCGATTCTCAAGGCTTGCTTCACTCGCACGATCGAAGGTCCATTCCAAATCTGGCGATTGGGATGGGATACAACGCCGCCGGTGCCGTACCGGACGGATTCATCGGAACACTGGCTACAATGCTCTCTCCACATGATCTAGGGACAGGTATTGATCCTTCATCGATTCCCCGTTGGAGGCACCTAAGGTTCACCAATCTTAATTATTTTTCGGCAGGCGGCTTAAAGTTCCTGACCTCCCTCAACATCCTCATCCCTCGCCCTGCATGGGGCCATGAAGAAGCCGAGGGCCTCGCGCTCGGGTTGATCCTACGACGCTTGACTGGGTTGAAAAGGCTCAGCGTACACGCCGATGGCGTCATTCAACCCAATTCGGGAAATAACAATGAATTTGGACTGATGCGTAAACCGCCGTATAGCACGACAGATACCGGCGACGATGAAGATAGTGATGATGCAGCCGACGCCGACATGATCGTAGCAGAAGACGGCACGGTCGTGTACCCATCTGGATCCGTCAGCCGAGCCACCTCTTCCCAATCCGGCCAAGTCTCCATCGTAGCATCCAGCGCCACCAACCACGTACACGTCGGGTACGGTCCCGAGACTTGGTGGGCGGGGTTGCTCAACGGACTCACAGTCCCGCACGCAACATCCGAAACGACGAAAAAGGGCCCACCAGAATCCTCGTACAAGCAGAGCATCCAAGAACTCCGTATCTCCGTCTTCATACCCGGCGGGTACGTCCAACTCGCCGATTTCGACGCATTCTTCGCCATGGTCGTACCCTACCTCCAGCGTCTCTCCACACTCGAGACGCTCATCTTCGACATGGTATTCGACGTCCAGATCAGTACGGGGGGAAGCTCATACTATGGATACTCGCGCAATGGGCAACGAGTCCTCAGGGACCATTTCGAGCGCCAGCAAGCGTACGTTGCAAGACTCATCGATCCACATGCGCCAATTTTACCCCTCGTTCCCCTCCCTGATAAACCGGAGATGATCCACCAGCGCTCGGAGCCGTACCACACCCGCCCGACTTCCAGGATGCCCAGAGGCATCACGCCCACCCGAGCAGGCACGGCCGATTCCTCCTTTGCACGTATCGTCCCCACATCTCCAGGACACATCCCCGTTCTCACAGCCGGCGAGTCCTCCGCCGAGACGACGCGGGTGGGCAGTCCCGTACAGCCTACAGCTGCTATCCCCACGCGCGCCATCCCCCTCGCCAAGACGTTACGACACGTTTATTTCGGAGAGTACCACGGAATCCCACCTCTGCCACCGCCCGACTCGATCCCTGTTGCAAATGGGGTGATGAGCTACGAGCATGAGCATGTGGGAGGGTCAATAGAAGGAGGCGAGGGCGAGTCGACATCTCCTCCTTTGGGCGACCCTGGTAAATCATCTTCTGTATCCCCAGGTCGTACTAATGCTCCCAAAGAATCTGGGCGCAAGAAGAAGGCGTTATTGGGTGGTGGGGTGGTTGGAGGTGTGAGTCCGGTGGGTGCGGCGGTTGGCGCGAGTATCACACAGGGCTTTGGGGCTGGTAGGACGTATTTGGTTAGGAGTGGTGAGAGGGAGGGATCGGATGAAGGCGCCAGTGTGGACAATAACAACCAGCGGAGTGTGCCTGGGATGTGGTGGACGGTTGTACGGGAGGACAGTAATGCGCACGAGGAACCTATGCAAGTCGACGGTCCTTCTATGCGGTCCTCGTCGTTTTCGTCGGCGAAAGAGTCGAGGCGTGTGATACAAGGATGGGAGGAAGTGGAGGACACATCGTATGTGAACTCCAAGCTCACTGACACGATGGCGATTCCCGGGAAGGGAGGGGTGAAAGAAGAGGAGGAGATTACTCCTCCAGCATGAAAGAATGATACTCTCTGGTGTCTGATCTTAATGACTGTATCCTAGTTTCTGGTTCCTGTAATTGACATCTTTCTTGGTTTCCTGCCGTATGCCCTGAGCACCAATGCGCCTTGGACAAACGTTACGTTCAACGGGCCATGAATGTTGGTCGAATTATGGGTTTACAAAAGCTTTAGTCCTCAGTATTTCCTCTATTCTCAACGAGGAGCCAACCGCAGCTAATACGATGCTCGTTTTAGTACCTGAGTGGCAAAAACTAGGCGAAAAGGTGGGTTCGATTCCTTCACCGGCATCACATCCAAAGGATAATTATTTCACCTTTGCAAGATGACTCTAGTGACCCGATTCCAACCCTGGACGCATCGTCTCCTTTACTCTAGGTGGCTTCTAGCTACTATGTATTGCCGCAACCTTGCTTACCCATCACACCCCGTTTTTGAATCGAAACCATAACCGTTCTATGGAAACGAGTGTGGAGATAAAAGACTGGATACACATTGCTTTATCTATGCAAAACTCGCCGTTCCTCGGTCGATCCCAATCATTCCCCCGAGCAGCCTCTGAAAGCCATTAGGACTCGTAGCTCATGTACAAATCGCCCAAGGACTCCGTCATTTATACTACCCCTCGCTACTCTCCTCTCTCCCACCATGCCCACTCTCTATTGCCAGCAGAGCCATTAGTGTCTTGGTTTCCTTTCCAGCAACCCAGGTGCGCCTGTAGGCAGAACATGCTAAGAGTCAGTAAATAATAATTGGTATCCGTTATCAACCCGTATATAGAGAATCATTAGACATACAAGAAAATGGTACAAGTCAACTTTTGTCTGTTCATCTTAGATTAATTGGCGTGATGAAGTGTATACATGATCGTCCGTATTGTCCATGCGGGTATATCCCCTGTACGAGTTTCTAAACGTGCCGGAACTATGACCTTTCGAAGAGAATAGCGGTAACGCATGCTGAGGCAAAGGCGATACAAATGAAATACAAAAGTGAGGATGCCTCGTGGTCGAGGAATAGACATTCATTAGGGTTTAGGAGTCCAAGCCTATCGACTCGGGCTTATCATTCAATTAGCTGGTTGAGATCAGATCGATCGGGTCGACGTCCCGATTTGGAGCCAGTATCACTTGCGAATCTTGGACTCCTCCATCACCGTCGAATATGCCCGAGTTTGGGTTTCTGAAAAGAAACCCTTTCAAATTACGTCGTAGCAAAGAAGATCCCAAAGCCCCGGCCGAGCTTCTCGATATCGCATCTTCTATCACTGAAGCTACGGACCTTCGTGACCCTATAAAGGCGACGGCGGAAGCCCTCAGGAAAATGCTTGAAACCGCCAAAGTAAGTGTCGATTCAACAACAGCCGACGCTATTTGGCGCTGATAACAGTACAGAGTACGAGTTTGTTGACGGAAGAGTGGAGGACTCCGCTAAGGAGACTTCTCCTCCATCATGATACCTTTGAGAGCCAAGACAAGCACTTCGAGGATGATTTCAAGATAGATCAGACACCTCCACCTCCTGAACCGACCGTGATCCACCCACTCGAAACGTATGCAGGGCAAGTGCATCATAGTCGCACCCCATGCCTCTAACTCAACGTCCCTAGGGAACTCAACAAAGCCTACCGGATCCTGTGTGAATGTATGACTGCCAACACTTTTGCTGTAAACTACGACTACGAAAGCGCTCCCAACGCTGAAACTATTGTGAGAACGATTGCCCGCATGGAATTGAGGTTTACAGATTATACGGTTTGTGATGTTCATCTCGCTGTATTGAGGTATCTGACTCTATTCTAGGGCGCTCTAAATGCGTTCGCCGCTCAGTCGATTGTCCAGTTCAAACCGGATCAATCACAGTCTAATCTGGGACGAGCCACCGATGGTATGTACCGTCAAAACCCTACGATATCTACCCTTACTGCCTTCTCTAGCTCAACCCATGTCGCGAAATGTCCCTACTGTGTATGGCGCCCAGCATGTTCCCTGCCTTTCGGGCACACGAGAGAAGACCCTTGCCGCCATTGGCACATGGGCCGATGAGAAGACGGACCCGAAGCCCATTTTTCTTCTCTTGGATGTCGCAGGATCAGGAAAGTCCACCGTAGCTAAGCATATGGCCACTCAATGGACCAAGGAAAAGCGGCTACTAGCACGATTCTTTTTTTCGCGGGATACGGCAATAACCATGAGCACAGAATCCTTCTGCTCAACGGTGGCCGACTCTTTTGCCTCAATGGATAAAGATATCGAAACCCTCGTGAAAGAATTCGAGGAACGTCGGGATTTTGTACGCCTTCCATTTGAGGAGTTGTTCAATGGCCTCGTCATAAACCCGCTGGAAAAGCTAAATCGAGACGCCATCTTGATCATCGACGCCTTGGACGAATGTGATAATGAGCGTGGGAGCCGCGATGAACTTTTGAACGCTCTGCATGGCCAGCAATCCGCTAGCCCACGGCTTCGCATTTTAGCAACTGGCCGCCCTGAGCTTGACATCAAGGAATGGGCCCTGGCATCAGGCGTTGCGCACATCAATTTTATTCAATTAGAAGGCGGTCAAAAGGACGTGGAAGTCTACATTAAACACAGACTTCAGCCCCGTCCATACCTTCAAGATCGACTTTATCATGTGATAGAGCATGCAGAGGGCGTGTTCATCTGGGCTCGGATCGCGTGCGATTTGATCCTCAAGACCGCCGACCCCGAACGACTGCTAAGAGAGCTTGGAAAGAAGGTCACTCTCGACTTTCTATATCAGGTTGCTCTGGAGCAGTCGATACCGAAAGACGAGCCATCTCGAGAAGCATTCACCGTAGTGCTTCAGATGATATTGGCGGCTCGGAAACCACTTTCCATTGCAGAGCTGGAACTACTTTCGCCACAACCTGGCCTCGTCGAAGGAATCGTCACGCGTCTAGGGGCCCTGCTGTTATATGAAGGCAGAGAAGACCCGATTCGGTTATTGCATGCTACGTTCCGGGAGTTTCTGATCTCGCGAGAAAAAGCTGGCACTTTCTTTATACAACCTGAGCACGGCAATCAAACGCTGACATTAGGGTGCCTTAATTTCCTTAGCAAATATTCGGTCAAGGATGATTCCACTCTTCGTAACCTTGATATCACCTCTCAGAGGCAAGAGATTTCTCTCCCGATCGAATCCTTGCTGATAGAGTATCCAGGACGTACGTTTACTCGTCGGAATCATGGGTATATCACTATACAGCATCGTACCGAAAGCTAGCTTTGAACGGACCGGTCCTTGGATTTGCACAGGACAAGCTACCAATCTGGGCCGACTCCGCGGACAAATGGTATGGAGTGGATACTTTATCTACCCTTGAACAAGTCCTAACTTTATCGCGGCAAAATACGGTAAGATCTGTTATAGCACCCGATCTAGAGACCTCACGTATTCTCAGTCTCCCAAAATCATGGAAGCTGTAGTTGATCATGGACTAGAAATAGTACGCTGCATTGGATGTTACTGTCTTCAGTTTGCTAATATGCCTCTCCGCCCTTTGGTGTTCACAGAGTGTGCGTGCCTTAGCCGTACTCGAGTCGAAGCTAAACAGGATCACATACTTCTTATCATAGAGAGTACGTAATGTATTTGATGAACCAGTGTTGTTACTTACAACGACGAATAGACGGTGCGTATATGACTCGTACTCACCGAGCCTATGCACTGACACAGCCGCCGTTGATGATACGATTCTCAGAAAGTGCGTTCGTATTCGTCTCCTGTCAAATGCATTTGCTAATTATTTTGCTTACACCCATGATGAAGATTGTGAGTTGCCAATAAATCGTCGTATAGACAGTGTCAACTGTTTACACTAGTTTTATCGGAGGCTAGAGGGTTCGGACGTACTCGCTCGGGCTGGTCGGCAGACCTTCCCGCAATGGACAGGCGGCGCTACTTCAAAACGGGCAGCACTGTCGTGCGGAGTTCGTTTTGATGGGACCGTAGCGCCGTACCAGGTCCTTCTTTGGTCACGCGTAGACCGCTGCCACTCGCCTTGTGGTTATGGACACTAGCCGGCGGCGTACCTTATTGTAGTTAATTACCTTTCTTACCCTCGACCACTTCGTTCGCAATCAATTACCGTCGTTACTCTCCCATCAAAAATTACTGCTAAATAATTTCCTCTCTCTCTCTAGTTGATGTCCGATGTCAGCGCACAGGACATGCTCGAGCGGCGAGATTCCGCCACCGACATCGTCGCCGAGTTCGAGGCTGGAAACCTCCTGCGGCTTCAAGCCATCGCCGGACTCGTCAATATTTTCAACGACCTCGGCGGTGCGGATCTCGAAGCCGCCATGGCACCGTTCGTCCAGGCCCTCGACGACATCGTCGAAGCCCGGGCTGCTCGCCAGACTCGCAGCCCCGCAAGGAGTGTCGTCGGGAGGAAGGAGAAAAGGAGACCTTCACAGGAACGCCCCGTCTTCGATGAAGACGACGACGTACAAGCCAACCCAGGCGACAGTGGCGGCAGCGACGACGAGAAGGGTGGCGACTGGCCATGGTCCCGAAAAGCAAGCGTCG
>KN824338.1:46536-62720 GCA_000827415.1 Serendipita vermifera MAFF 305830
GCACTATCATCATTACCTCTCGAAATCGGTCTATTGGTTCAATCTCCCCGGAATCTCACCTTGAGCTTGACAAGATGACAATGGACGAAGCAATCGAGCTCATTCTACACGGCATCGGTCACTCAGGTCCAACAAGCGAACAGGAACGCAATGACGCCGAAAACATTGCCAAGGCACTGGATTGCCTCCCCATCGCACTGCAGCAGGCTCGCAGTTATATGCGCGAAACCAGATGCTCAGCGTCTTCTTACCTCGAAAGGCTCCTCGCGAGTCGGGATAGACTCTTGTCCCAACCGGTAAAATACCAGCTCGGGATGAGGTACTTATCGACCTACGCTGCATTTGAAGCGTCGTATGAAAGGCTGGAGCAGCGTGCACAACAAATGCTGCAATTTCTCTCCTGCTTTCACTGGAGCAGGTTTCCGCTAGAGGCTATCACGGAAGCCGCGAAGTTCAACTTTTCCGATTATGAACTCGAATATAACGACCACGGCGAAGAATATCATGTAGCGAGGGCAATCCTACGGGATCTCTTTCTTCGAGATGGTCAATGGAACATCCTTGATCTCGATAAACTGATGATATCGCTTCAAACATACTCCCTCATAACCCTCACTCCTGGAGCTGATACCAAACTCCTTGAAATCCATCCAGTGCTTCATCAATGGGTGAACTCCTGTCTTCTTGCACAAGATAAGCCGCGATACCAATCAGCAGCCATCTTACTACTAGCATTAAACGCACGATTTGATTACACCCCAGCCAGACAATACCTTTCTGGTCACGTTATGCATCTTGCCCCTCTCTGGAGTAGAATGCACATCAACGATGTCATTGCATTTGGTTTGATTCTCAAAAATGGCGCTTTGTATGAAGATGCGTCACGACTATTGGAACGGAGTATCAACGAGCTAAGGGGGGAGGGAGAATCTGAGCCTATACTCACAGATGTCCTGTGGCAATTGGCGATTGTCTACCGATGTTGCGGAAAATTAAACGAAGCTTTGCTAATAAACGAAGAGCTTCTAAAGGCGTGGAAAATACATCAGGGTGACCGCCATCCGAACACCATCAATGCGACTAGCAACCTGGCTATCGTATATCACGAGTTGGGGAGATTGAAAGAAGCATTGGATCTGCACGAACATGCACTAAATCTTAGCAAGGAGATTTTTGGGGAGAAAGATGCCTTGACCCTTATGTTATTTGGCAATCTTGGAACTGTGTATTCTGATTCAGGAAGACTCAAAGATGCTTTGATGATCAGAGAAGAAACTCTCAAGCTTCATGAGGAAGTTCTAGGAAATCAACATCCTGATACCGTTGAAGAGAGTCCTTCCTCGCGGATATGGGACGGGTTTTGGGGTGATCCGAAGGGTCGGTAGGGCGAGGAAATCGAGCTGAAGGTGAGTTTGAGGGGTGGAGAGGGATTTGGGACGGAGAACGGTGAGGGGAACGCAGACGACGACCTCCAGGACACTTTCCTGAAGGTTAGAAACTTAGGCGAATCGAAAACGGGGGCAAAAACGTGTGTATTTCTAACTAAAGTGACTAAAGATTATAAAAGGAGGCCAAGCCTCGGCCTGCCAAGAGGCTGAGAGGCGGCTGAGATGTGTGAAACTTGTAAGAATGATTGTTAGAGAAGAAATAATGGTGCGCAGAAGGTTCGGGACATGCCAAGGCGGGCCGAGGGGGGTAGGAAGGGGGAGGAAGGCAGGATTGGCGGGTTTCTAGGCCAAGGGGGAAGCAGGAATCTATTAAAACGTATTGGAGGGATGTCCTAATGGGTTCTACTGAGATTCGAGCGGAATTGGGACGGAGCGGAGTGCTTAGGAGCGGAGGGGAGGGAGAGTTCGGCTTGGCGACGGTAAAGCGTCCGCGCTGCAATCGTTAGGGCGGTTGAACTCGCGCGAGTGGTATCTACGAGACGGGAGGGATTGTGCGATCCCGTAGATACCTAACACGACATGGGTTGGTGGGGAAGGGGGGCGGAAGTCGCGGATTTGGCTGGGGCTGTCTTGAGGCATGTAGGGATCTGAGGGATGCTGGTGAATCTATTGTGTTGGCTGTATTTTGAGCTAGAGTGGCTGTAGGGGTTGTACACCGTTGCAGCACACGCCAACCTAGCCATGTCCTACTGTGACCTTGGTCGGTTCCAAGAGGCTTTACAGATACAAGAAGAGGTGTTAAAACTTCGCAAGGAACTTCTAGGAGACAATCACCCCCATACTATCAGTACCTCCTATCACCTTTCTCATACATATTTCAGAATGGGACAACTGAATGCCGCTTTGCCGCCTACGGAAGAGGTGCTGAGGCTTTATCGCCAAACATGGGGGGACAATCACTTGGAAAGCCTCGACGTAATGATTAGCCTCGGAGAAATTCAGTTTGGTCTTGGAAACCGTGATGATGCATCCTCTCTGTGGCAAGAGGCGTTGGGACGGTGCACCACTTCCTTCGGGAATCGACATCCTAGCACGATTAGAGCATCAATTCATACCTCAAAGAGCTACTCAGCTCTCGGGAAATTCGAGGAGGCGCTTGTCCTACAAGAAGAAACGCTAGAAATCTGCAAAGAAGTACTGGGAGACCGGCATCCAACTACCACCATGCTATTAAGCATGATGGCGATGAACTACGCTGAGCTTGGTCGATACGATCAAGCTGTACAGGTTCAAAGCCAAGTTCTGGAGGCGTATAAGGAAGTTCTGGGGGAAAATCACCCGGAAACTCTTGTGGCCTTGAGAAACCTTGCCAATGCCTATTCACATGTAGGGCGCCTGCACGAAGCGCTCAAGTCGGCAGAGCAGTCATTTGCCTGCAGCCAAACTGTACTGGGAGATTCACACCCTTACACTCTCGCAGCTTCCCATACTTTCGCGGTGTCGCTCTTTGATCTGGGAAGGCTGGAAGAGGCGCTTGCCTTACAGGAAAGCGTCCTTTCACTGCGAGTTTCTATTCAGGGAGAAAAACACCTTGAAACGATTTCCGCTTCCTTGAATCTAGCAAACACGTATGGCAGAATGGGATTGCATGAAAAGGCAATGGCGCTTGAAGAGGAAGGCCTGAAACTTCGTAAAGAAATCCTCGGAGAGAGCCACCCCGCTACTCTTGACGCCTACGACAACCTTTCAGTAACACTTTCGCGGTTAAAACGATATGAAGATGCGATGACGATCCTGGAAACAGTTCTAAGGTTGCGTACAGAGATGTTTGGCTCAAAACATCCGAGCACCCTTGCTACATCCCACAACATTGCAATATCATATGCGGACCTTGGCCAAGTGGACAAAGCAGTGGCCTTACTAAAGGATATTCACCAGCTCCGAAAAGAGATTCTAGGAGAGACACATCCGAAAACAATCTACACTCTCCAATGCTTGGGGTTCACCTATTTTGATTCCAAGCAGTTCAAAAAGGCGCTAGTAGCTCAGAAGGAAACGTTGGCATTCCTAGCAGAGCTTCGTGGAGAGCGTGATCCCGAGACAATAACAGCGACTCTTGATCTCGCCGAAACCTACACTCGGTTGGGTATTTTCGGAAAAGCCTTCTTCCTAGAAGAAAAAGTGCTGAAGTTGCGCAAGGAGATCCTGGGAGAGCGGCACCCCAAGACACTGGTAGCCTTGAAGAGAGTTGCGATTACCAACTTTAACCTTGGCCGCTACGACAAAGCGTTCTCACTCCTGAGATCCCTGTTGAGGATACGTAAAGAAGTTCTGGGGGAGCACGACCATCTTGTCTGTGAGGACATGCTTGACCTTGCAGAAATGTACGGATTGGTCAAGCGTAGGCCTTCAGCGCTTGTAGAACTCACCAGGGCAGAATCAATCCTCTCGAAGACAGTGGAAATGGATCATCCCCTATATATTCGATGCCAACGGCTCATGTCTGTGGTATCGTTGAAATGATCCAGAGTCTTCTGCTACCCTTGCGCGAATGATTTAGCAACCACAACTACCAAATATATGAATGTATGACGTTAAAGTGCAGAGGTCTGGGAGGCTTTTTGAGAAGGCTCTCAGTCGATATCTTTGGCGAAGTAGAGTTCTGTATTTCTACCAATTGTTTTAATTGGCACCAGCCGCGTATTCAAAGTAGAGAATTGCAGCTTTCATAGGCTATCTCTCATATACTGGCCTTACTAACTACAACCGACGTGTTCAATAAGTTTTGATAAGGGATCAAATTTGACCGGAATAAGTATACAATTCGGAGGGGACCGTACAGCACATAATTAAGAGTAAGAACGTCTTGAACAGAGCAACACATTCCATTTTCCGCGCGAGCAGCGTTCAGGTCCTACAACACAACGACCTCGAGACCATCCGAGTCCTCTTCCCGCTCGCTCGTCTGAGCAGCCTGTGCCGCCTCAATCGCCGCCTGCTTTTTCCTCTTCAAGGCTTGCATCAGTGGCTCCGACTCTGGCGAGCCATCTTCTGCCGAAACGGGGTCCGTGTCGAGATCCAGGCATCCAGCAGTGAAGATCCGTTTCGAGGGTATAGGCGTGCCTTTGTACGTCCGTGCTGCTGCTAGTGGACCAACGCACGGGAGAGGTGGCGCAGAAGATGTGGCGAGGGCGACATCAAACGAGTCCACGGCCGAGCTGTCAGAGCTGATCACGATGACTTCTTTTGGCTCCATGTAACCGGCTGCCTCGAGCAATGAAGACGCTGCACCCAGTCCGACTTCTTCCACTGGTGTGATGCAAGCGCTTGTATTGGTCGTCGGAGGTACGGATTCGACGAGGGGCAGTTCAAAGCTCACGTCTGCAGTGAAGAACTGATCCAAGCCAAGGGAAGATGAAAAAGTCCTGTCGTGATCGTCTTCGGACGTTGATGGGATGGTTATGGTCGGCTCGTCTGATTGATCTGCTTCTGCCACGCATACTCCGGCACCAGAGGATTTAAACGCGTCTCTGGCCATCTGGATGTACCTCTCGCGGGCTTGGGCACGTAGAGAAGCTCGGGCGGCCTCAGCCGCGATGCTCGCACTTTTCGTGGTCCTTGACAGCCTTTGAATCAAGACATCGAGTTCCTTGTAGCGACGTGGATCGGATGCGAATTTGCGGTGCTTCTTTCCTTTGATATGCTAGTAAACAGTCAGCAAAGACGATCTCTTAGAACTATGGCAGCGTGACGAACCTCAGCAAGCGAATCATACTGCTCCTTGCAGCACTCGCAATAGCCCTCAGGCTTCTTCTTCTCCGGCTCCGCCTGTTTCATGGTGGCAAGACTCTGTGTCCTCCTCAAGCCATTCGCTCCAGCCACTTCAGCATCCTTCGCCGTGCGGACCGGTGCAGCAGCAGCAACATCGACCAACGACGTCGTCCGGGTCAACGACGCCGCTCTGGATCTTGCTCCAGCAGCTCCACTACCCTCTGCAAAAGCACCACGGTTCATGACTACCTGTGTAGCATTACGCACACCGCCAAAGCTAGGTACGACACCAGCAGCACCAAAGAACTTGGCGTGGCCATCCCCTCCTCCAGATTGAGACAAAGAGAGGCGGGACGTAGTAGGCGGGTACCCAGAGCCAGTCACGGCCGTGCTAAACGATGCGACGCTCCCGCTTGGCGCCATGCTATCGTATGCGCCCGTGCCGACTGTGGAGCGGATAAAGCCACTGGCACGATCGGGATGGTCCACAATTTCTTCGCGGCCAGTTCCAGGAGTCGCTGTGTGGTTGGCGGCTGCTGCTGCTGCGCGTATATCGCTCATGGACACGGACTTGCCGAGGGTGTGATCTCGCTCTGCGCGTTTGTGGGCACGGAACATTCGCACGACAAGTTCCCGATCTGTCTTGTCTTGACGCTCTTTTTCCTCGAGGAGTTGTTCCTTGTGTGCACCACGGGCGGAATATGGCTGGAAGGGCGAACGCATACGATGGTCTAGGTGGAGGAGAGGGTATTCCGGGAGCTCTTTTCCTGATGTTCCACGGTGGGCGGCATGGAACGCACCACGAGCGTCGAGTGCCATAGCGCGGGAGCTCATAGAAAGCGAGAGCGAGCTGGACATCGACTTTGGCTTAAACTCGAGTCGACCAGCAGGTTGATAATCGCTGACAGACTCGATGATGAGGAATGCTGACAGTTTATTAAAGTAGGTATAGTCGTGTCGCTGACATTTGGGGTCTCGCTCCATCGTTGTGTTTGTAGCCTTCTCCGTCTTCAAAAGCCCGACGAGTGCTCGAGATGCTGGGTTGAGTTTACGGTCTCGCATGGCGTTGGAGCCTGTAGCGGTGGAAGGATGGAAGGGTGGGGGTAGTTTACGAGCGAGGCTGGCATTGCCAAGGTGGAGTGGACCTTGGGGTCTGGCAGCCTTGAAGAGTGGAACGGGAGCGGGTTTCGCGGAGACCGTAGCAGACTTTTCCTGGGAGAGGAGGCCTTGAAGCGAAGATACTTGTGAGGAACCTGGTGTCGCATCCGACTTCGCAGGGCGGGCGAGGGTCCGCTCGAGGACCGACTCCAGTTCTAAGAAGGGTGAGACAATAGGCTGTACGAGACTAGAGCCGACATACTGCTAATATCCCAGATTTTGCAACCCCATTTCCTGGCTCTATCAATTGGATCATACCCGCTGCAAAAGATAGGTCAAGAACTGGATTATGGCTGGAGTATAAGAAACATACGTTTTGAGATCAAAAGGACTACGAAGAGTCGACAGTGGATTGGAGACGGACAACTTTTTCTGGCTGGACTCGTTTTCCTTGTCCTTGTCGACTTTCGCGGGCGTGATGTAGTGCGAGACTTCGTTGGATAAAACATGTTCGATGCACTATGCGAGTAATAATCAACAATTGTTTTGCGTGCGGTACACTCGAATACTTACGGCACCCAGCTGTTCAATCTTCCGAGTTGCCGCATGAACGGCGCTCGCCGGTACGCCATCAAAGTAAAATTTCCACTGAGGAAACGCGGCACGGTATCGCTGCCTAAAGTTTTCCTCAGCTTCTGCCTTGGCTGCTCTTGCTTTTTCCTTGTCAGCACTGATCGACTTCTTCGATGAACGAGAGTCCTTGGATACGTCCAAACTTTTCGTTGTGGCACTCGGATCCCTGTTTTTCTCTTGTAAATGCACTTTGGACTCTGGAGTGCATGCTGTGATATCTAGAGAGGGTACCGGATGAGCGGATGGGGCCGTTACGTCGAGTCGCAAACGCTTTGCTGAACTCCGTGTTGCCGCAGCGTCCTCGGGATCTTCTTCCCTGCTACGTTTTGTACCATTGGAAGACTTTTGAGAGGATGGGGTTGCAGTGGCGTTGATGGGGACCGGGACCAACGCTGGCCGTCTCGCCGTCATAGACGCCATGATCGATGATCGATAGTGTTAGAAAATATAGGGAATAATGAGAAAGAAAACTGGTCGCGCGTCGTTGATGGCAGTGATGAGGGGGGCTGATCGAGGTCAGCTCCAAAAGAGACGAGTCGACTGAGGACCCCAAGTCACGCGTGAAGGACCCCGAGCGTTCTGGGGTCCCATCTCCGTTGAGAAGAAAATAAATAATATTGAAATCCAGTAAGACAATTTTGACGTGATAAATACGCTTTCAATCTGGTTTATTATGTCTGAAGACGCGTAGCTCTGGCTGCTGCGGGTTTTGCTTATCATCGGACGCGACTGACGCGTCATTGTGATGCTAAATGAGATACATGAGAGCTTATATAGTGATAAATGTGTCCGAATGCTCGCCCTTACTTGCTTCAGTCGTATCGCTACTGTTGTTCGACAACGAGTCAAAATATCGATGAGACTCCGCATAATAACATGCTTGAGAACTATATTTGAGTATGTATCTAGTGCTATATTGCCTTAGGTTACCGTTTCGACGACCCCCGACTCCACGGAACGCCCAGATTCTAAGACCATGGAGCTTGGTCTGGTTCCACATCCATGATACCAGTTTTACCCCTCATTAATAGTGTATCAATAATCTCGTAACGCCAGAGGCTTCGCATTTGCACAAGTGTACTCGGAAACTCCGTGTAACAGCGTCGAACTGAATTCGCCAAGACTACGATTAAATAATACATTGAACGTACCTATAGTTTACGTATTATGATCAATCTGACCCTAGCGCGTGCGGAAGGTGCCAGGTGGTCACACTTCCTGCCTCTGAACCACATGAAAGTGTTCTGGACTTCTTCTCCACACGAGTCAACAAAAGAAGCAATACATTATGATTCATACCCTTATACCTTCTCGTGAGTACCTGAAACAACCCATATGGCACCCTTCGAACTCCTAAAGTGCGGGCACGTCGGATGGACCCGTCTCCACATGGACCATAGTAGAACGCAAGCTAGCATCCTGGGAGTATTCTCAGGCAAATACGGAGTCGTCGGGTATTGCATCCGCTTCATTCTTGCAAAAGCATTTGCTTGCGTCTCGAGTTCCGCGTGAGGGACCCTCGATGCGTTCCAAAGAAGAGAGATATATAAGCCCCCGAGTCTCGGTACTCGTAGTCAGCTCTCTTTCTCTCTTTTGCTCCGTAGCGTGTAACACGCTCCTTACATTCTTTCCCCCTCCAGCGGCGCGCGCCCACTGCCCAGCGGTAAACCCACCGTAAACTCTCGCTTTGTAGAACGTATACGCGGCTGGATCTCCAAACACCCCGTCGTATCTTCGATCATCATCACCATCATGGCCGGATTCTCCCTCTTCCGTACTGTCGTAGCCGCCCTGGCTCTCGCCGGATTCTCGCTCGCCGACTTGGGGGGTGAGCTACAGACCAGACAGAGCGCTGATCCATGTGCTGCCATCGCTGGCCAGAATTACACCGTGCCCTCGAAGCTTCTGGCATGCCTGAAGTACGTTTCAACTTCTGCACTTCTTCGAAGTCGGTGGCTTTATTGACACTCTGTGGGACAGCTCATTTACATTCGACACGACCCTCCGAGACAATGTATGTATTCTTTCTTCTTTTGCCACGTGCTCCAGTCGGAAGACTCACGGAAACGGACATAGATCGTCGATGTCGTCAGTAAATCCCTCAACTTCCACACTTCTACCAACTACCAACGTAACGCCCCATTCCCATTTGTCGATGTTCACGTGGATGTCCAAGGAGAGCTTGCTAGGATCAAAGGGTCCACTTATCAGAGCGACTGTATGTCTCTTATCCTCTGTTGTGGACGAGTGCTGATACCAGTTAAGACGAGTTGCATAAGGAGTAGGTTGATACCATTTCTATGATATACATCTGCTAATACGTAAGCGGATGATTAGTGTATCCTCCCAGTGTGAGTTTGGCACCACCCGGGATGACCCGTGATCGCTCATCCCTTCATAGTAAAGCGCCTTTTCGACGGACACTGCACATACATCAGTTAGTACCTCCGACTTTTACGCTAATTTATCGCTGACTTTTCGCTCCAGACTATTGCTGTAAGTGTGGATCTACTGATTTCGACCAAGCTAATATATCGTCGTGAACATCAGACGACAGCTTGTTTGTGAGCACGCGAGTTCCTTTTGACAACCTGGTATACTTACACTGTTTCGTCTTAGGTTTCTTATCTCCCATTCCCATTGGTCAACCTCAACCATGGTCCGGGCAACCTACTCCAAAGCGCCTTTATCGCACCCGAAGCCTTCGATGTTGTTTCTAAGGAATTTGCACCTTATATCGACCAATGGCAGCAATTGGCCGGTTTCAACTTTACCAAGGTACGTTCTTTTGGAACCCTTTCCCGCTCAATTATTTAACTCTTAGTAGTACTCCGGAGCCAAGGTGCTGCTCATCGACGATACTCTACCCTTAATCCAGATAGAGAAGAATGCCCAGGTCATCGGAGGTTACCAGGGACACTCTACACGCCAAAACTCATTCTTCTCCTCATACATTCGTGCTGCAAATGAATGGTCATACAGAATGGGAGACTTTGCCGCCCGATCACTTCCACCGACAAAGGACTACGTCAAGATGACAGTTGTCCTAGCCAACTCCACCAAGATCGAGACGATCAAAGTTCCCTTCATCTCACGTACCACGGTTTCTGCATTCACTAGTGGTGCCGACCTATGGGACAAGAACTGCAAAGCGAAGAGCACTACCAACGGCGTCGATTACTTTGCGGCTCCCGCACCTTCCAACGTCGCCCGCGATGGCGATACAGCCATCGAGCTCGTAGACCCATCCCCTCCCAAGTTTGCCGAACCCATTGCTCCACAAGATAGGAAGCACCCCATCTCATCTTTCATCGACGTAACCGCGTTGACGGATATCACGCTCCCACCCGGCTTGAGCCCTCCAGAGCCGATATCCGGCAATGGAACGGCCAGGTTTTATTTACAGGGAAAAGTGGGCGTTTTGGCGCTCGGAAGTTTCTCTACTGGAGCGGGATATGAGGCATGGTTCAACATCTTAAACGATGGGTTGAATACGCTCAAGACTCAAGGAGCAACGCACTTGATCGTCGATGTGGTATGTTGCAAATGGGTTAGGTTTTTCAAGTAGGCTAACGTTCAATTTGGTAGACAAACAATGGTGGTGGATACATCTGCGTTGCCAACTACCTTCACAGATTCGTAAGTGATTCATTTATGATAGTCTATTTCTTCTGATCCCTTTATCAGCTCGCCGGACCTAAGAGTACTACCGTCCCTCAAGCCGGATTTGACACCGAGGCCCGGTACAACACCCTCGCCAGCAATATTACCCAAGTCATTGCCAGTGGAGGCGTTCCAGAACGCGAGGTACTGCTGTACGACCCAGTCAACTGGAGTTATGCCAACTCTAGTGGCAAATTCCCTGAGAACCTCAACTGGTTGGAGCCACCTGTCAAGAAGGTTATCAACGGCCAACAAGACGCCTTTAGTCAAAGACTCGGAGATGAATGCCAACCCTTCCCAGTTTCCGTTCCCGACGCTCCTTTCTTCCCTCCGGAAAACATTGGCATCGTGAATAACGGGAGATGCGCCAGTTCTTGTAGTATCTTTACCGTAAGTCCTCCCTTAACAGGAATAAAACTCATCTAAACTTCATGTAGATCACGATGGCAAAACTGGAGGGTGTCAAGACTGCTGTAGTTGGCGGCATCACCCTTATCCCGCAACAATACAGTGGCACTGTTGGAGGACAGTCGACCAGTTTCACAGTCATAGACTCGGAGATCAAGTCTACTAAGCTCAAGAGCAATGCGCTCGCTCCCCCAGACTTCATTGGAAACGCTTACCAAGGTATCACCTGGCGGTTGGGCTTCGGATTCGACGACAAGACAAAGCCTGAGGAGTGGCAGAATCACATGGCCAAGGACAGCGTTCCACTTACTCTTGCAACGTAAGTGATTATTGGTCCTTGATACTTTCACGCCTAACCTTGCCCGCAGTGTGAACCGCCCAGAGGCCATCTGGAAGGAGTTGACACACAGATGGTGGCCAAATCTCTAAAATGTTCTAAATGGGGATAACAATATATACATGGCTCCACTGTGTCACACACTTTTTCGCTCCAATGTCACCTGTTTGCACTTTGGACCCGTCCACGTCCGCATGAATCTAAGACCATAAATTTAGCATCCGGAGTAAAACCTATCTCGTGATAATCTACATCAGTGCGTACTAACAACCAGGAACATGACGCAACAAAACCCGTGTACGACGACATATAGCAACTCACGCATGCCGAGTCCAAATGAGATTCCCGCGCCTTTGCGGACTTCTACCTGCAAGAAGTACAAGAAGTACTCTATCTAGGTGGAGTGCTGCGCGCGCAACGACTCCGTAGTTTCTTCAGCAGTTCTCCCGCCCCTCCCGAGCCCCCGACGGCTCGGCATGTCGGGGCCAGTTAGCGTTGCAGAGCTTGGGTTCTCATCCAACCCATGCGCAATTTATTTTAGTACCTAGCGAGAAGATGGGGTATACTCGTCTTTTTCACGCTCTCACTAGGTTCTTCCCGTCCTTCCAATGCGGGGGCTTCCCGGAAGGACAGGATTAGTGCCGTATCCATAAAAACCACTATGAGATGCGAAATCATACTCACCTCTCCATCCATCCTCGTTCTTTTCTCACTATGAAGTCTATCGTGTCGTTCTTTGCTCTCGCACTTGCGGCTATCCCGCAAGTTGCTGCCCACTGTACGCAAGGTTATTCTGAAACTAGTTATTTCCGTCTCATCGCTACTTTCAGATCGCTTCACCTCTCTCATTGTCGACGGCACAACGACCGCCGAGTACCAATATGTGCGACAAAACTCCAACTTCAACTCTCCGGTCACGGATGTGACCTCGAATGACCTAAGGTAACATATGCTACTGAGTGCGTGTTCTCTCTTACACCCCTTACAGATGCAATGTCGGGGGTGCCACTGGCTCCTCCACCTCTACAGCAACTGTGGCCGCTGGTGCCACTGTTGGCTTTGTCCTCGATACCCCTGTCTATCACCCTGGCGTTCTAAACGTCTACATATCCAAGGCGCCATCTGACGCTGCGTCGTATGATGGCTCTGGAGGATGGTTCAAGATCTATGAGGTTACTGCCGTTACGAACGGTGGAACGTCGATCACTTTCCCTACCGACAGTGAGCCTCTTTAACATGGTTCTGCTGTGGCTTACGCTGTCTAGATGCTGCGCAATTCACGTTCAAGATCCCGAGCAGCATTCCCAGTGGAGAGTATCTCCTTCGCAGTAAGTGTCTCCTGTGCTATCATGGAACAAGCTTATTAATTTCACCAGTCGAGCATATTGCCCTTCATGTGGCCCAGTCGGTCGGAGGTGCTCAGTTCTACATTTCGTGAGGATGCACCATCATGCTTGTTGAGATCTCTCTCATTCTCGTCCTTCAGATGCGCACAGCTCTCCGTCACTGGCGGTGGAAGTGCGAGCCCGGCCACAGTTTCAATCCCTGGTGTATACAAGGCTACCGACCCAGGAATCGAGATTGGTGAGTACTGCCTACAGATAACCAACGTCTGCTAATACTGTTTAGCCATCTACTATCCCATTGTGAGCACCCTACTGCTTTCCGGAATTGATACTAACGTTGCCGGGTCATTGTTTAGCCCACCACATGTGAGTATCCGATACCATTGGGATGCAAGTACTAAACCCCCATAGATGTCCAACCTGGTCCGGCCGTGTTTACCGGATGATCAAAAGACGAAAGTGAATATAACTCGGAGCTTTCCAAGAAACCTTTCTCTAGGAGTGTACCTCTTGAATAAATCTATATTTCTGGTGCCATCTTGAACCTTGATCTTAGTTCTAAGAATCATCACGACGCCACTTTGATTTCACGTTCTTTTTCTTGAGCCCTGCTAAATTTGGTGACCGGTGGGGTCTTTCGCCCAAACTCTCGACTTCTGCCAGCCATTTTACCGACGCGACTGGCTCAAGCACCACCGATCCTCGTCGTACACGAACACTTTCCACCCTTTTTAGCGTGTTAAACTAAAGTCGGCATCGTCGGACGCGTCGCGCATCAGCGGCCTTTGATGGCATTCAGTTTCGACTTTCATCGCAATCCGCTCTCTGGAGAGCCCGTCCGTATTCGATTAGCGTGCATCCTTTCAAGGTTTTACTCAACTTTCCACAGACTGCAGACGACATTGTCCAATTCTTTCCGAATTTCCTCGGTACAGATGTCTTTCTGTACGCGGCGGCGGCAGAGCAAATCGTCCAATGGTTGCAAAATGCGGATCCGGCGATTGTACCCGACGCACTCGATCTCATGGTCAGGCAACTCGTCGTGCGCAAGTTTGCAGAGCTTTTTCGCGGCTCGACGGCGCCGCTCGAGGTGCGTGACGCAGTATGAATTCTACGTGAAGCGTTGTACTCACGAGCGAATAAAACTCTAATATCAAACTTGTTACCGCCACTAGAGCCTCGCTGGAGTCATATTTGGCTTTTTGGCCAGTGGAGACACGCGCCACGCCACGATCGCGTACAATTCTGGCATCGTGCCCGTGTGCATCGAACGCCTCTCTTCGACGGATTTCGAAGCGCGGATACGGAGCGCGTGGATACTGGGTAACCTCGCCGCCGACGACGTCGAATGCGCGACAGACTTGACCTCCAAAGGGGTGCTAGGGATCCTGTTCACACAGATGAGCGAGATTACGCAGGAGAGGAGGATTGGAGAGTTTGGTTCGTATGCGTGTATGCTCCTCTGGGCCATCAACCACTTTCTCAAGTCGACGCCGGGCTTACCTCCGGAGCTTGTGGGTTCTGTATTATCCCCATGAGACGTCTCAAAGAACTAATGATAGTGTTATGCTTCATTATAGGTCGTTAGTATACAGGATTTATTGTCTACTATCCTCCTCTCCAACGAAGATGACCCCGTGCTGGAAGAGGCATGTTATGGCCTGGCAGCCATTGCACAACTAGACGCCTCACAACCACAATACGGCGCATCCTTCACCTCCGACAAAGCCTGCGGGAGACTCGTCCGACTCCTCCAACGCGGCTCGAACATGAACATCCAACGGGCCTCATTACAACTCATAGGCGCCCTAACCGCACGTTCAGACGACTACACAACACGCCTCCTAAACGCCGGGCTACTACCCGCCCTCGCCGAACTCATCGAGCACCCACTAGGCGAAGACGCCTGTTGGGTCCTAGCGAACATTGTAGCCGAAAACGTGAACCATTTGGCGGCTGTTGTATCGGATCCACGGGTCCTACCGACCGTCATCCGGCTGCTCAAAGTCGACTCGAGCGGGTTTGACGAGGACGAGTATGCGGGCCGGACGAGGGAGTGTTGTTCGCTCCTCGCGGGCGTGGTGCGTATGGGCCAGGTGGAACCGTTACGCCGGATGGTCAGTTTGGGTGGGGTCAGTGCGCTGTGTACGGCGTTGCGGTATGTGGCGGAAGAGGACGTGCTCGTCATCATCCTTGATGCGCTTTGGAAGGTTGTGCTATTTGGAGAGTCGGATCGGATTCGGGTCGAGGGAGAGGAAAAGGAGGTGAATGTGTATTTGAGGTTGTTTGAGGAGAGTGGGGGGTTTGAGGGGTTGTATCGGTTGGAGAATAAGCGGGATCGGGTCGTTGCTGAGGCTGCGCAGCAAATGTTGGCTTTGGTGAGTAACCTTTATAGCTTACACTAGTTCCTGCTTATACTCCCTAGATTGACGAGCTTATGAACCCGCCGCCTGCGGACGAGGAGATGGACGACGGGGAGGAGCACGCAGAAAACACGGAGAACACGGATGGGATGGTGAATGGGAATGGACTCGGTCATGGTGATTTCAAAGGGGATGCTGGGTGATCATATTTGCGGGGGAGAACTTGTATCATAGAGGGACTTTATCTGGTTTGGGGGCTTTTTCACACGTTTGTTTTTACTGTTTCATGTCATGTCGGGTCACGAATGCGATGATTATGATTATGAGTGGGGATAGGAAGATACGTGGTATAATTAGTTCGGCTTGACGGGGACCATTTCCCTCGTCTTTTCGTCCAAAACAAAGTCTATCGGAGGAGGTGGATAATCTTTGATGAGTTCACTGCAAAGTTGTTAGAGCAAGACGATACTTTGGGCAGGGGCGCACCTGCGGATATCCCAGACATCTTCGCTGCTCCCACTTGTTCTTCTCTCTGCCCACCAATTCGCTCGGTGCATCAACCACGCTTTTCGTTTTTCCTCTGGTTCGAGCGACTTGAGGGTGAGGCAGAAGCGCCAGTCTTTTCCTTTTTGCGCGCATTCGGCCATGTGCCCATATCTATATAACGACTTTACTTGATTTCGAACGACTGCGTAGTTTATGAGACATTATCTTTAGTGAGTTAATGGACCGCACTCACCGTAACATTCCATATGAAGCGTAAAGAGAGACCAACAGCTTGGAATGTCTTTTGGAGTCGGATGTACTCGTGATAAATGGTCGAATTCCTGTTTGACGGCGGTTTCAAAGGGAGTTGTCGGAGTTGCGGACATGGTCGAGGGGTTAAAGATGGCCCATCACGTGAGCGAGCCGTCTCCACCCTCCCATTACGATGATAGATTTTCGTAAATCTGGAGAAATATGACTTTCGGCACGCCTCTTGGAACAAATTTCCTGAAAACAGATTTCTTTTTTTAACCTGGGTGATTTTCACATCGTCATCACTATCGATTGACAGTTTTTCGGGACGTACAAACTCGGATGAGGCCGGTTATCCGGCTCCAAAGAAGTATCCACTCAATTGCTTCTGGATCGACGTCAAAACAAGAGGACGACACCGCCGAACCCTGCCATTTGC
>KN824338.1:66375-84928 GCA_000827415.1 Serendipita vermifera MAFF 305830
TTGTACAAGGGACATGACGTCTCGGGACATATCTTCCTCTTGACGCTGTGCATCTTGTTCCTCACCGATCAGGTTCTTGGTGTCCTATACCCATCAAGTGAGCTTTGCACAACTACACATATAGTTTACTAACGCCGTTCATCTCAGGAGCCGCTGTCGTGCGAAAGGTTCGAGGATTTGAAAACTGGGCACTTCAAGGGACGTTGGCACTACTAGCTCTCTGGTGGTGGATGGCAATCATGACGAGCGTCTACTTCCACACCCCACAAGAAAAACTCAGTGGATTCCGTGAGTTTCCTTCGGCTTTTTTCACCAATTCCTGTGACTAACCCGCTCGCAGTCATCGGCGTGGCTGGATACTTTGTCACCCGCATTCCTCTCCCATTACGGGAACCACCCAAGATTGGTGTTCCGATTCCTGACGAGAAGGTGCGCAGCAATGCGATGCATCTTGACTAGAGGAACATTGGGACCTTACGAAATAAAAACTGTGCTCGCGTATTTACTCAGTGGACGATGACTACTTGTAATTTCATTCCAATAATCTATGCACATCTCACTCTCCATACTCTTTCTGAACCCAAAGGAGAGTTAATAAGAAGGATAAAGTACAGACAAGACGTAAATTCTCACCATGAGTAGTCTACGAAAGTGAACTCTGTATTTTTTTGATAAATTTCCCGACTCTTCCGCGCTTGGCTGGGCGTTCTGTGCTCGTAAATGCAGTCGCCGTAGTCGGAGGAACTTCTTCTACAGGAGGATTTGGATCCTCCAGAGACTTTTCCACCTCCATTAAACGCTTTTTGAGGTCTACACACCGTTTATACGTTGGATGTGTCGTTCCTAGCGTCTCCACCAGGTTGGTATCCGCAATATTGACCAACTCTAACGCCTCTGAATATCTTTGAAAGTATTCGTAGCTCATTGCAAGACTGAGCATTGCCCAAGTGGTATTAGGATGTCGATCTCCCAATACTTCTCGGCGAAATTTGAGCACCTCCTCCCTCAGAGCCAGGGCCTCTTCATACCGCTCTAGAGTGACATATGTGTTCGCAAGGTTATTCAACGCTACTATCGTGTCGGGATGACGGCCTCCTAGTACCTCGGCGCGCAACTTTAGTACCTCCTCCTGCAGAGCCAGCGCCTCTTGATAACGTCCGAGATCATTATATGTATTTGACAGGTTACTTGACGCCACGATGGTCTCAGGATGTCGATCGCCTAGTATATCTTTCCGCAGCCTAAGCACCTCCTCACCCAAGGCCAGTGCCTCTTCATGTCGCTCCAGCCTGCTATAGACGCTTGCAAGGTTGCTCATTGACACGATAGTACCAGGATGCCGCTCTCCCAGTATCTCCTTGCGCAGTTTTAACACGCTTTCGTTTAAGATGGCTGCCTCTTCATATCTTCCTAAATGATAGAAGGAAATTGCAAGGTTATTTGATGCCGCAATCGTATCTGGGTGTCGTTCTCCCAGAGTTTCCTTCTGCAACTTCAGGACTTCTTCCTTTAGAGCTAATGCTTCTTTGTGGCGTCCCACTTGAGCATAAGTGAGTGCAAGGTTGCTTGATGCCGAAATAGTATCGATATGTCTCTCTCCCTGTAGTTCCCTGTGCAGCTTTACCACCTCTTCGTATATGTTCAGCGCCTCGTGATACCTCCCTTGCTGATAATACGTCGACCCGAGGTTCATCATTGTAGCCATGGTATCTAGGTGCCTATCTCCAAATGCTTCTTTTTGCACCCGCAATAGTTGTTCGTTTAAGGATTGTGCCTCGTTGAAATTCCCGGAACGCGTATATGCTACCGCGAGAATGGACACAAGACGTGACATCACAATCGCATTGGGACGAGATTGTCTGTTGAAATCCATAACAGCTTTTTTTGCTATTTGTACCGCGCTTGAATAAGCACCTCCGAATATCAATATTCGACTCAAGGCTGTCGCTTCGTTTATTTGCAATTGGTTCCAAAGATAGGAAAGATCCATAACGTGACCAATCAGGTACTGTAGATTTGGCATATCCTCCCAGTATGTGCCAAACACCAATAAAACAACAGCTGCCCATTGAAAGCGGATCTTCTCTTCATTGGTGATAGTACTTTTCACCCATTCATGCACGATTGGATGGATGTTCAGGAGCCTTGCGCCAGGTTCAGATAGCACGGTAACGAGGGAATAGCTCTGAAGTGATACGAGTAATTCGTCTAGGTTTGTGACATCCCAACTTCCATCCGTAAAGAAAATCTCTTCGAGGACTGCCTTTCCCGTGTGGTATTTTTCCCCAGGGCTAGTGTACGGGGACTCGTACTCCGCGAAATCGTGCTCGGCAGCCAATGTGATAAGGTCGAGTGGAAATTTGCTCCAATGAAAGAAGGAGAGGAGCCATAACAATTTCTGGGTCTGTTGATCAAATCTCTTGTAGGATGCATTGAATGCAGCATATGTCGAAAGGTATCTCGCTCCTCGTTCGTATTTGAGCTCCCGTGTTAGTAGTTTGGTTCGGCTCGTGCGGAGCCTGTCGAGATACGCACTGGCCGAGCACCTCGTTTCGTGCATATAACCCCGAGCCTGCTGAAGCGCAATTGGAAGACAGTCCAGTTTCTCCGCAATCTCCGTCGCTCCTTTCCGTACCTCATCGGTTATCAGAGCAGGACTGGTACCCTGTAGAAGGAGCTCGACTGCCTCGTCCATCGACATCTTGTCAAGCTCAAGGTGAGCGTCCGGACCAATGGAGCTGATTGATCGATTACGCGATGTAAGAGTAACGGCGCACGCATTACCATGCGGGATTAAAGAGATAATATCGATGTCTGGATCGTCGACGTTGTCATAAAGTATCATTCGCATGCCAGTGGGTAATGGCTGGGATAAGAAGAGGAGACACTCATCGAACCCCATCTGTGAATAGCTGGTCCCCAGAGAACGAACATTTCGGATGATGTCGGCACGTATTCGTGACTCGCTACTACCGTCCACGATGAAAGAGGTCACAAATCTGAAAATAGTGAGATAATGTTACATAAATTTGCTGTCCGTACTTACCTGGATGAGTATACATGGAGAAATTTCAGCACAAGTTGGGTCTTTCCGCACCCTCCAATCCCCGTAACCACAAACATCCTCTGCATATCGGAGTCCTCTGTTTCTCTGGCGCCAATTAGTGTCTTTTCAATGAACTCCCATGGTGCTTTACGCATCACAAATGTCCTGGTCACAGGAGGCAGAACAGGGGCAACTAGACGTTGGCCACCAGAATGTTCTGTATGAAAATTAGAGATATTCTCGAAGTCAATGTAACACTCACTAAGTTGCTCGAGAGAAGCCGGGCCATTGCGCAGCATTATGGACTCTGTACAGAGGTCGACCTTCCGTGAAACAGACACGTCGGAAAGGTATGAAGCTGTGTGTGCAAGTGTTTGCCCAGGCCCAGGGTTTACCATAGTCGTCCTTTGCTCCAGCCCTCGAGTAAGGTGGAAACGGTAATAGAGGCCAAGATGGCCCATTTGAGCTTCGAGGCTCTGAGCCTTCTGTTCACCATCTTTAACTAGACCAGACAGAAAATCGTTCCAATTTGCCAGGTCAGACTCATCAGGTACAGAGATAGCACCTAGATAGCCGCTGCCAATGCTGAGGAGGCAGGCGACTTGGGCTTCCGACCCAAACGCCTCGTACGCTTCGGTAATGATCTCGGCAGTCGGATTGCTGAGACTAAGATCCCCACCAACGTACTCAAATGTGGCCGAGTCCTTCGATATCGAAACCGAGGTGAACAAGGGGGGAGTCGCGAGGGTGACCAGCAACGCCTCAGCGACGGTCAAGTTGGCAGCCTGACCTTGGCTTGAGTTGAAGTTTCGAAGAACGCAGTGGGACCCAACGTGGCGCTTGTATGTGATAGGAACCGCCCTGTAAGGACGTTAGCGGATCACCGGTGACGCGCACGATGAAAGCACAATTTGCAGTCGTTTGAGCGATCATTTGGATCCAATAGTCTCGCATCCTCTCTGATATTCCATTTTTTGAGCATGCCGCCGATATATTCTTCAGCCACCGCTGTCCTTTCCTGCGCGCCCAATGCACTTTTCTCCAAAACCTTGGCGCTGATCGCGATGAACTCATCCAGGGCCTGATTAGCATCAAATCCCAGTACTACGAGAAGAATGGCGATAAAGCTGGGATAGGCGAAGGTGAGGATTTAGCTGCCGTCGCGCGCCTTGCAAGAACCTTCACTCACCCGCCAGTCCCAACACCTCCAATCATGTTGAATGCATCGCAAGGACGCTTATGTCTTTCGATTTCAGCGTTAAAGTTAAGTCGATGCATCAACTCTGCGAGAATCTTGAGTTGAGTAATGCCTCGAGCGCCCCCGGCATCTTGGTACGGTAAGAAGACTTGATGGTGTGTTTAAAAATATTCTCACCGAAGCTAAGGAGACATAAGTTCGCTTCGCGGCTTGTAAGTGCTGAATGTGGTGGCATGGAAAGATATGGTCAGGACCAAGGTTACGGAGACTGGCAGATAAACCATTGGGAGTCAATTTAGTAGTGGCATTATACATATAAGATACATTATATTATACTTATATTGTCGAGGGCTATCATTCTTTCGATCCTGCAGAATTCGTTCACATATACGACCATTACGCATTCATTACTGCGATGATCTTCCATCTCATTGAATGCTCTTTGCGAAATGCTCGGCGTTCATCCAATAACCCGCGGCCCGTAGTCGAATTTTAACCTTGCGACACGTTTGGCACAGCGGATGCATTGCCCCAAGAGTCTCGAGGAGAATTGTATCGGCAGCATTGACCAGACCCAGGGCTTCAGAGAGCTTGCCAAAGTCCCCATATAATACTGCGAGATTCATCCTTGCTCTACAAGCCTCGGGGTGTCGTGTTCCCGATAACTCCATGCGCAGCCTTAGCACCTCTTCGCTCAGGACCAGCGCCTCATGATACTTTCCCAGGCATGAATACGTGTTTGCAAGGTTAACTGATGTCAAGATGGTTTCTGGGTGACGCTCTCCCAATATTTCCTTGCGCAAAATCAAGACCTCTTCCTTCAGGATCAGCGCTTCATTGTGCCGTCCGAGGTCGTAAAAAGTAGTTGCAAGGTTATTTAACGCTGAAATAGTATCTGGGTGTCGCTCTCCCAGTATTTCATTGCGCAGCTTTAATACCTCTTTGTTCAATCTGAGTGCTTTTTTAAGTCGCCCTAGATTGCAATAGTTGGCGGCAAGACTATTTGTTGCTGAAATGGTACGGGGATGTCTGTATCCTAGTACCTTATTGCATAACCTCAGTATCTCCTTGTTCAAAAATAGCGCTTCGCTGTACAGTCCTAAATCGGAGTATGTGTCTGCGAGGTTTACTGACGCCTGGATAGTATCAACGTGTCGCTCTCCTAATAACTTCTTCCGCAGTCTCAACACCTCTTTATTCAAGGCGAGTGCCTCGTTATGGCGTCCGAGATTGGAATAAGCAACAGCGAGATCAGACGAAGCCATAATGGTATGAAGATGCTGCTCTCCTAGTACCTTCCTACGGAGCTTGAGGAGTTCTTCAATCGGTATCAGCGCCTTTGTATAACTTCCGAGGGCGGAATACGGGGTTGCAAGGCTATTTGGCGCTATAGTATTATCCAGATGCCACTCCCCCAATATCCCTTTGCTTAACCTTAGCATCTTCTCATCCAGAATAATTTCCTTATCATATCTTCCAAGGGAGTGATACGTAGTGGCAAGATGACGCGACACTGTGAAGGTATTGGGCTGTCGTTCTCCTAAGGCTTGAACGTATGGCTGTAAAACTTCCCCACAAAATTTGAGTACCTCAAAAATCCGGCCAGAGTTGTGATATGATGTGGCAAGGGCCGATAAGCAAGTGCATAATTCGACTTGTTCAAGGCTCGATTTGTGTCTCGGCTCCTGGACAGATTTTCCTAGCGGTTGCAGCGAGAGTAAGTATGAACATCTTGAAATTAAAACTGGACCAAATAAAGTAGCCTCATTGCTTCGTTGCTGATCCCAGAGGGTGGGCATATGCACGATGTGACTGCTGAAGTACCGCTGCGTCGGTGTACCCTCCCAAGTTAAATAAAAATCGAGTAGTAGAATAGTGTACCACTGATAAGCGGACCACTCGCTGCTTGAGACATGGGCCCCACTCTCATCCTGGAGAAAGGGGCGCATTTGATCAAGTTTGGTGTCGGTTCCGGAACCCAAAACGTCCCCGTTGATATCAATGAACTCTTCTAAGGCCTGATAGGCGGTGAAACCTAGTACTACGAGAAGAACGGTAATGAAGCTGTGGTATGTTTTAGTGAGGATTTAGTCGGCGCTTGGCGCTGGCTCCACTCACTTGCCAGTTCCCAGGCTTCCAATCGTGTCAAATACGTCATAAGGTCGCCTTATTTTGTCGGAATTGGTACCAAATGTGAGACTATGTATCAACTCCGTGAAAATCTTGAGTTGTGAGATGTCCCGCGCACCACCGGCATCTTGGATAAGGTCAGAAATAGCTATAAAATGCATTATATCAAGCTTTACCGAGACTACGAGGGCACACAATTACATTCCCGCTCATGAGCCGAGAGTGTAAGGCTATTACGATAATGGTTACGTCGGGAGCAAAATGCAAGCTAGAAGATGACATAAAGGGGAATAACATCGTCATCTGGCCTCATGTAGGATTGGGTCCCTAAAGCTACCTACTTTATTCTCAAGTAGTTAGCTAGACGCCGGGGCGCGCGTAGTTGACGTCATGCACGTTTGGAGTTCTAGTTTTGCGGACCGGGTCCAGGCTCAGTGGCTATGATTCTACAATTCTATCTAGCTTCTATCAAGGGTTTACCACTTTGACTATTCTAAGCTAGCTTCTTCCTCAAGGCGCGCCTTGATTGATCGATACCTTCGGTTGATGTAATCGTCATGGCCAAACTTCGTCGTGATAGCGCCCTCGACCTTCTTCACCAGCTCAAGAGCAGTAGACTCTTTCCCTAAAGCTTCATACGTTTCGGCTAAATTGAGCGTCGCGTCATAGGTTTCTAGACGTTGCGGCCCGTACACTTCCATGAAGAGACTGGGAAGTTCTTCCTGGAGAAGCAGCGCCTCCGCGAGATCCCCGTGCTCTTTGTAGCTGAGTGAGAGGTTATTACAGGCCAAGAGAGTGTCAGGGTGCTTCCGCCCAAGAATTTGCTTTTGTAGTCTGTACGCTTCTTTGTCGAGCTCAAGTGCTTCATCAAGACGTCCCAGATCCGAATACGAAACGGCAAGATTGCTCATAGCCGAAAGGGTATCCGGATGCTGTTCTCCAAGTATTGCTTTGCGGAGTCTGAGAACGTCTTCTTGGAGCTTCATGGCCTCTTCGGCTCGACCCAGACGCGAATACGCAATGGCGAGGTTGTTATAGCTCACGATGGTATCAAGGTGCTCTTCTCCCAGGAGCTCCTTTCGCAATTCCAGTGTCTTTAATTGAAGCTCCAGTGCACGATCCATATCTCCTATTTTCTCATAGCTGTTCCCGAGGTTGTTCATGGCACTGATAGTATCGGGATGTTTCTCGCCGTGGACCTCCCGGAAAAGCTCGAGCGTCTCTTCTCGAAGTTTGACGGCTTGGGCGTGGTGGCCGAGCGCAGATAACGAGTTTGCAAGGTTCCCGGTCATAGAGATGGTGACAATGTCCTTTTCTCCGTGAACCTCCTTGTAGAGCTTGAGTACCTGGTGCCGAATGACCAGTGCCTCTTTGTGTAAACCAAGGCTGGAACAAGTGTCGGCGACTTTGGCGGTTGCCGTGAGGGTGAGGGTATGTTTCTTCCCAAATCGCGTTTCATAAAGTCCCAATTGGCCTTTTTGCATATCGAGTGCCTTTTCGGTTTTTCCGGCAGCTTGGTAACGATCTACCATGAGGGAGAGCATGACCATAAGGCGTTTGTCACCCGGATCATTGCCCATCTCCAAGAGCTCCGCAAAGGCTACCTCTTGTAGAAGTACCGCTTGATCGTACAACGCGCCTTTGCACAGAATGGAAGAGAATGCCGATAGTTCGTTGACCTTCAAATCACCCCATAAAGGCGCCAGATGAGATACGTGGATGTGAATATACTGGCTTGAGGGTGTAAAGCCCTCCCTATCGCCGAGAGCTAATAACACGACCGCGGCCGACTGGTAGCGGAACCGTTCCTCTTTGGAAAGTCGAGATTGCACCCACGTACGAATGAGGGGGTGCACATCGACAAGTTGGGTGCCCCTACCGGGAACAACGGAAATGAAAGAGCTATTCTGAAGCGCCTCGACGAGACGGTTCAGATTTTCAATGTCCCATTGACCATTTTGGAGAAACAGCTCCTCCAACACGGCCTTCCCGATATGATAGTAACCCTCGTGAGGGACAAGCTTGAGCTCGTACTCGGAGAAGTTGTATTTGGCAGCTTGTACGACTAAGTCGAGTGGAAAGTTGCTTCGGTAATAAAGGGAGAGGAGGCGAAGAAAGCCTTGGCTCCGTCCATCAAGTTGACCGAAAGATTCTTCGAATGCCACGTGAGCCATATCTCGGCCCGTTGTCGTCTCTTCTACCCGAGGTTGATCGTGGCTCCCGGCCAGCTTGTCTAGGTACGCTCTGGGCGAGCATTTCTTATCGTGCATATAGCTGCGTGCATGCTCAAGGGCAAGTGGAAGATGTCCGAGTGTCTCTGCAATCTCTTGGGCGTCCTTCTTGGCTACATCATCAACGGAACCAGAACGCTCTGCGTCATGCAAAAGGAGCTCCACCGACTCGTCTGCTGACATCTTGTCGAGTTTGAGGTGGGAATCGGGACGAAGTTCTCCGACGGATGGATTGCGTGAAGTGATGATGATTGAACATGCATCGCCCTTGGGAAGCAGTGGGCGGATATTGAGAGCTGGGTCATCTACGTTGTCGTATAGAATGACTCGGGGACCGTCAGGAGAAGGTTGAGAGAGAATGGAGAGGCACTCCTCGAACTTTGCCTGCGCGTACTTGGCGTCCATGTCTTGTACATGCCGAGTAATATCGGCGCGGATGAGAAACTCGCTAGTACCATCGACAAAGAATGCGGATACAAACCTAAAGCAGGTGAGCTAGATCCTGCTTTCGGGTTTTGTACTTACTTTTTTGCGTTAGAATGCAGGAAATTCAACATTAGCTGCGTTTTGCCACACCCTCCGACTCCAGTAACCACCAACATCCTTGGCCCGTCAGATTCTTTGGACGTGATTGGCCCAAGTAGCATCTTCTCGGCGAATTCCCATGGTTCCTTCCGCATTACAAAGGGTTTGATGATTGGAGGTAAGGACGTGGGGGTCAGAGCGGGATCATTCGAGTCTGGTTCCTTCCTCATTACTGGAGGTTCGGTAATTGGAGGTAAGGACGTGGCGGCAGGGGTCACAGCGGAGTCGGGGGTCACGGCGGGGGCATCTGACGAAAATGAGTCTCTGTCTGGCTATGAAACCGAGAAACTCACCGGGATAGAGAAGACGTATATTCGCAATGAGTGATTCTATCGACATTGGGATGATACGGGTCCAAGCAGGATGCCAAGGAGAGTTGACAGTAATGGCGCCAATGTCAATATTGGGTGGCCGTCGCCGACCTGACAGATTGATTGCGCCGTTGATTGTACAGATAGAGTACCACATGCTGCTCCGATTAGAAGGTGATAATCGGTCACTTTTGATTCGAAGGTGCAAGTCGGAGAAAAATTCATGCCGGGTGATCAGAGGGGCACCCCTCTTTCGAACTCCGCTTCATCGGCTAGCTCGAGATAAGACTCGACAGGCAAGGAGGTGACTCGTAGAGACTTTTAGGTCGCTTTTATCATGAAATCAATAGCATACTAGTTGCTAAACTTCCAGCTTGTCTCATTGTTTGGCGTCAATAACTAACATCACGTCACGTCTCTCCCAAACTCGACTATCACAGTGTGCATTCTAGAACTAATTCGTATACATTTGAATTTTTACATTTATTCTCGTAGCTTCCGATTCTAGCTCCAACCTCTAGCGTGACCACTCGGGCCATTGAAAGCGGAGTCTCACCAGCTGATCGTTACATGATGGCCAAAAATAACTCGAAATCCGACAAGGACCCAATAAATATCCAGATAAACACATTTTTAGCGACCAGAATCACGGAGCCGTGGATTTTTGTTCGACCGCCCCGACACCAATTCAGTTCTCGTAAACACAGTAACGTCTCCGGTTATCAGATAAGATGCGGTCGTGGCTTCCTTTCACAACCTCTTACTCAATTCTTTTTTGGCGTCTAACGTCGCTCGCATAAACAAGAAACTTATTCGGTCCGAATTTCCCTTGGCGTTACCCTGCTTGCAGAAGCATTACAACCGCTCTCCTCCACTCTAGGCCCCCATGGGGCTGTTGGGCCCAGGTCCACCTTTATCAGATAGACATCCTCGCCGCTGTGGCGACCACAGGGCCGGAGTCGCATTCATACAATTGATGATCACGACACACTGTAAGTCTAATGAGGCATTTATTACTCGTATTTACGTTACCTTTTTTTAGCCGACCTGTCGGCGGTTTTTCCCCTTGAGCACCATAAAATGCCTCACCCTTCGGGAGGCCCACCGGTTTCTCGTCCCAGTCCTCCTTCTTCTCTGGATTTCTGACCTCGACCTTTGTAAACATGTCACACGGCAGTCACGAAATGAACGGACACCACGTCCCGACGTATCTTGAAGTCATGGCCTACCAGGCAACACGAGAGCCTTGGAGCGAGAACATAAAGTATGGAAGATACACACTTTACTTTTGTGCGGCAACCATTGCGTTATTTTCGCTGCTGTATGCCTTCAATACAGCGCTCTTCTGGTCCAGGTGAGTAACAGCCCTTCGTGGATCCCTGCCCTTTCGCTCGGCTTATTTGCTCATTCTTCTCCCCCAGGATGAGAAGAGGATCCGCTTCATTCCCACTCAAGTCAAAGATCTTCGCCTTGGCCCGCCTCTCGACCTATCCTCGTCTGCCCTATGGCGTCGCCCATGCTGTCAACTACCTCTGGGCGGTGGGCCCACTGGGACCAAACATCCTCCTCTTCCTCGGCCTGCTGTACGCAAGTTTGTATTGCTGGGCTAATCCGTACCTCTTTCGACCACCGTTCTGTACGCTTCTCCCCACTGATCCCCTTTACCCGAGTACTCACATGGAACCCCCAGATGGAAGCCCTCCCGTCGGCCTCAGATCCGAATGGATCTCTGTTGCTCTGATTCCCTTCGTTTTGTGAGTGCGCCCTGATTCTAGCAGCCAGCCGGGCTGATGCTGAGCCAGCGTGCTTGGCTCCAAACGAAACGTGATTTCTTGGTTGACGGGTGGGCCGAATTGTTCCGCCCTTATCGCATTTGCTGATGAATGCTTTCCACAGGCGTCTCGCATGATAAGCTGCAAGTATTCCATCAAGGCGTCGCCTTTATCGTCGGTAAGGATGAGTCTGATCGCTCAATGTCGTTCTGTTAACTGCTTCGATCAGTTTACATGGCCGTGGTTCATGGCGTCACCGAGATCGCCCAATCCCTAATGTGAGCACTTTTCACTGGCTCTTTCGGACCCGATCTTACGCAGTTGATCTAGGGAACGACCCTTTTCCGAGACATATGCACTTAGCGTAAGTTAGGCGTACCTACACCTTATCTCTGATCTGATCACCCAATCTAGGGCATCTGGTGGACAGGCTTCGCCGCCTTGGGCCCTCTTCTCTGGCTCTGGATTGGCAGTCTTCCTTTTGTCCGGAAGCGCCTATACGAAGGGTTCTACGTGCTTCACATCATAGCGTCGATCCGTAAGTCCCGCCCAACCCTATATGATCGTGCTAAATCAGGTTTTAGTCTTCGTGGGTTTCTTATATGTACATGGATTCGATATCCTAGACACAAAGTACGTGATTTGTAACCATATCCAGAGTTGTGCTGATCATTTCCCCAGCGCATACATGAACGCAACCCTCGCCCTCTTTGGGTTCGGCATCGGAGCTCGCATCGTCATGATGATCGTCACCAACGCATTCTTCAGTCACAAAGCACAAATTTCTATCCACGGAGATCTAGTACGTGCCACCATTCCGACAAAGATGAACTGGGCTCCTGGTACACATGTCTTCCTCCGTTTCCTCCACATCCGGCCCCTTGAATCCCACCCGTTCACAATCCTGTCTATCCCCTCTGCCGAAAAGAATACGACGAACGAGATGGTGATCATCATCCAAGCTGTCAATGGGTTCACACGCGTACTGGCCGAGGTGGCGGCTACTGCTCCCCCAGAGCGCAAATTCCCCGTTATCTTGGATGGACCCTATGGACACGGTGGAAAGAACACGCTGCGGGCATATGAGACTGTATTGCTTTTCGCTGGTGGAACGGGTGTCACCTTTGTCGCTCCGTTGTTGGAGGATCTGACGCGTGCAATGCACGACAAGGATGGCGTGTGCACTAACGTTGAACTCGTCTGGGCTGTCAAAACCCATGGTAAGTCCTTTCAAGTTTCTAAAGCAATCCTTCATTGACACGCTCGCTTTAGACACCGTTAAACTCTTTGAATCGGAGCTTGTCAAGATGAAGAATGATGCCACTCTGGTTGGAGGCACCGTCACCATTCGCGTCTTTGTGACTGGTGGTTCTGGTGACGTAGAAAAGGCATTAGATTCTCCTTCGTCGGACAAGATGAGCACCGATGGCGGTGAATCCTCAGATTCGACTCCTTTCATCTGGGCCACTGGCCGACCAGACATTCGCTCTATCATCGCGGAGAAGGGAAAAACGTGCACTGGACATGTTGGCGTTGCTGGTCAGTTGGGACTGTTTCTCAATGAGGCGCTGGCTGATTGAGCCATGCAGTATGCGGGCCACTTGGTGTCATGACGGATGCCGCCAATGCAGTATCAGCGGTTCAAATGGATATCTTGCGCGGCGGAGCGAGTTGCGCGGAAATGTACCTCCGTTCCGAATCGTTTGGATGGTGAAATGCAATATGTGCCAACGAAAGATGTGTGGAGCGTCTGTACGAAATCCTGGCTATAGCCATAGGTATCAGAAAGAAATGTATTGTTCACCAAGAATAAGCGACAGCATTTCAAAATTTTCGGATGATACGAAATTTGCTCGTGTCAATTGTTGTCGCTTACTTGCCCTGGATGACGCCAATGGCTCCGAGTAAGATCTGCTATAGTTAACGCGTTAGTCTCCGAACTCAATCCAGGGGTGGTAATTCGCTTGGGGGTTGGGCGCTTGCAGTCAGTGGCGTCGTTATCAGATATCAATATTCGTCCCTGATGACCTGCTAACCTCTTCGCCGCGACATCAGCATCATCACGTTACTTTACGGACCAGATCACCGGAGCCGTCTCTTCGGCCGAGACTGATTTCGGAGGTGTTGTAGGTGTTTGACGCGGGCCACCCTTGCCTTAATTGTAGATTCTACCCGTTCCTTTACTATGGCTAGACCCTATTATTAATGGATTAATATCGTTTTTAGCACATAGCTGGGACTTCAGGGTTGGCTACGATTCACCCGTGCTGGGATTTAATATTCAATGTCCGCTCCTTCGTCCGGATTCCAGCTCAGAAAAGGAAATAGTCACCCTTTAACCCAGTATCTTTCCGGTTTGCATCGGCTGATTTTTTGGAATGACGATCTGGATCCTCAGTTATTCAAGACAGCTAAATGAGCAAAGGAAAGCATTCTGGTCGTCGAAGTCTTTTCAATTCGGCGGACGGTATTCCCAGTAGTATGCAGTTTAATATCACCTACGCTTCTCAAATGTCGCCTACGTGTATGCCACGTATTGCAGACGAATAATCTTTGTGTTCCCTCGGAGAATGCTATGCTATATATAACTGAAGGGAGGCTCTTGATCCCCCACCACATTCATAACAGACACGGTGATTCATGGAGTAGAATCAACCCAGTGAGCAGTCAAATACACAAACTTTAGCGTTCTATGCGCTGTCACCGCTCGCGGCCCTTCGCGACTGGTATTCTAGGAAAGACCCGGATACAGCAATGGATCAGACGGTATGTGTGGATATGTATCTGAGAATGCCTAACGAAACTAAATCTTCTATCTACCAGCACGAACCACCGTACATCGCTCCAGCAGGCTTTGGAGTGTCTTTGATCAGCCACGTTCGGTCGTTACTTTGGACTGACGGCATGCTACAGCAAGGTTATGAACAGGTTTTTCTCCTCTTGAAGCTGCTTTTCTCTTCCTAACAGTTGAATCTAGCACCCGGGTGGCATCTTCAAAATGCCCGCGATGGGTGGTTGGGTCACCATCGTCAGTGGCAAGTACCTCGACGAAGTCTTACGTGCTCCAGAGGCAACTCTTTCATTTCATGAGAAACTTAACCGCGTAAGCACTGCTTTGATATTAGAAGGTCGTCTCTCAGTCTATTGTCCCCCGCGTCGCTGCTAGATTCTTCAACTGGAGCATCTTATCGGCCCTCAGATGTCACAAGATCAGATACACCTTCCATTAATCAAGATTCTAAACCGAAACATCGACTTAGTGCATGCAGAAATTGCAGACGAGACACCATTCGCTATAGAACTCGAACTGAGCAAGGCCGCTATGACAGATGGTGATTCACTCGCGAACTTCCCATAAATTGAGATACTGAAATCACTATTCGTAGGGTGGACCGAAGTCAAATGTTTCGAAACCGCATACAACTGTATATTGCGACTAAACCTACGAGCATTCATGGGGCTTCCCCTTTGTTCGTTTTAACCACTACTTTTTTCCTCGGTTCTCACGATCAATATGCCAGGTCGGGATGATGAATGGATGAAGGCCATCAACAAGGATGGTCTGGATTTTGCCCTGCGCACTGTGATTCTTCGTATGTTCCCCAAGGCTAGACGCGGGTGCATACTGCAATCACTCTGAGTAATTTCTCATTCTAACTTTCTCCCGCATAGGTCGGCAAATATGTACCCCTCCAAATTTGGCATACCGTTCCGGGCAGCTACAAAGAGCCTGGCAGAGGTCATCCAGCAGAGGTTATCAATTCCCGAAGAGGAACGACCGGTTTGTTTCTTCTGCTTCTAAAAAAGAGTCAGAGACTCAATTTGTCTATTGCAGAATAACCTCCTTACTTGGATTCTCTCTCGTCTCCCCGGAGAGGAACCGGACGTTCATTTGATTAATGGCATATTCCAGATCATAAACATGGTGTCACTGAATAATACGGCCATGGTTAGTTGTAGCGACCTAACGCCTCTCTTTCTAATTCACCTTCCGCTCTCATAGACATTGGGGCATGCCCTCTTCTACCTTGTGGCAAATCCAGAATGCATCGATATTATACGTGAAGAAATTCACGATTCTCTGGAGGGAGGAGACATCACACGTGACTCGCTCAATCAAATGCACAAACTCGACAGTTTCATTCGAGAGTCACTAAGGCATGCAGGACTTAGTAACCGTAAGTTGCTATCCTCTCAGAGAAATAAATCAAGATATGATTCTAATGTGCGCATGTTATGGCCCTCTAAGTAAGCATCCTCCGAGTTGCTCTCAAGGACTTCGTCTTTTCGGATGGGACACGCGTATCAGCGGGTGAATCTATCCAGGCCATCGCAAAGCCCATTCATCTTGATTCTAACTACTATGACGACCCCAACGAATTCAAACCATGGCGCTTTTACGATATGGCGCATGCCGAAGTGGATGAAGGTTCCGCTCAATTGACGGACAAGTATGATTTAGTGGAGCCGAGTAATGAATTTCTCATCTGGGGACTTGGAAAACACACATGGTGCGTTAGAACGATACCCTCCGCTGCACGTCTGCTAATGGTATGGCTATTGCGACAGCCCAGGGCGATGGTACGCTGCGATGGAGATCAAGCATCTTATGGCGTACATGATTTTGAATTATGATATTAAACTTCCCGATTCGGCCAAGGGAAAGAGACCAGCCAATCTCCACGTATTGGGAGTGTGTCTTCCTAACAGAAGTGCAA
The DNA here is from genome assembly GCA_000827415.1 of Serendipita vermifera MAFF 305830. Taxonomy (NCBI): domain Eukaryota; kingdom Fungi; phylum Basidiomycota; class Agaricomycetes; order Sebacinales; family Serendipitaceae; genus Serendipita; species Serendipita vermifera. Next base: position 82,367 of record KN824338.1, read on the forward strand.
AGATCCTATTCAAGCGGAGGGAGAATAGTGGAAGATTTGTCCTTCAATTTGTATTTATGTTCGTTGTATAGATCCAGTAGTTTGAAAGAACATACCCACCGACCCTTATCCAGCTAGCAATTACATATTTTATCCAATATTACCCTTGGTTAGACTATCAATATGATAAATCTGCGAGTGCCTACTGCCGAACGTTCAGAAGGAGTGGCATCCCATTCAAATGTCACCTACGTGGAAGACACGTAGTGGCGACGAATGAGGTTGTGCCTCTTCCGTAATACTTCCGAGACCTAGGCCTCGACTACATGGGTGATGCGGAGGACTTGATTTCTTCTTGTACCCCGCGCTCCTGACTGTTCCGTGTAAACACCTGGTACTACCGACACTACCTCATGGAAGAGAATCAATCAAGGCCCTTGAACGCGCATGCTCTTGCATCCTATGTACTTTCACCGTTTTCGGCTTTCCACGAGTGGTATTTCAAGAAGGGTCCGGAGATGGTAGAAGATCAAAACACCGTGAGCGTCAACTGCAAGCCTTAGTTCGCATGAATTAACCAATCTGCATTAATTCATTTATAGCACGAGCCACCTTATGTTGCCTCTGCTGCTTTTGGAGTCTCCTTCATCAGTCAGATTCGCGCGTTTCTATGGAATGACGGAATGGTTCAGAAAGGATATGAACAGGTAGGTTGGCTCCTACCCAGCCTATTGGATGCTAATAGCTACTACCCAGTACCCAGAGGGTATCTTCAAGATGCCGGCGTTGGGCAGCTGGGTGACAATTGTCACTGGCAAGTATCTGGACGAGGTGCTGCGCGCACCTGAAACGTCATTATCATTCCAAAAACTTCTCAATGATGTAGGCCTTTTACCTCATTACCTCTTGCCTTCGCTTATGCCTAGTCTACTACCTAGTCTATCCAATTGGAATATCTTATCGGCCCCGAGTTGTCGCATGATCTAATGCATCTAAATCTAATCAAAACTCTGAATCGTAATCTTAGCCTGATACATACCGAGATAGCGGACGAAGTCCCATTTGCCCTAGACAGAGAACTAAGCAAAGCAAGTGCGAAAGATGGTGCGCACGTTCTAAATCGAGTGGTTTAAACGTGCTTACATTGTTATCATAGGTTGGATGGCGGTTAAATGTGTGGACTTCACATACTATACCGTACTGCGAGTCAATCTGCGAGCCTACGTCGGCCTTCCTTTGTGTTCGTTTCCGTGTAGCAAGTTTCATCATCTAACGTGTATTCTCCAGGTCGGGATGATGCATGGATCAAAGCCATTGAGAAAGATGCCATGGACTTTGGCATGCGCGCGTGGATCCTCCGTGCGTTCCCGACGTCCAAACGCACGTGGGTACCATCGCACGTAATCTTAGTTCCAGATGATTCATTAGTCACAGAGACGCATGCATATATCTTTCTAGATTCGGGCTACCCTTTCAAGCGGCGACGAAGAGCCTAACAGACGCGATTAATCAGCGACTATCTATTCCCGAGGAGGAACGTCCAGTATGTGAAGAATCTTTGTAGGTAGGAGGGAACTTGGTGCCGCACCACGTCGGGCTTTATTTTCCCCCAACCGGCCACGACGAACCGACCTGAACCGTCTCCACTGTCGGAGAGATAGGGTCACCTGGATCGAAAGATCTGGGTAAAAGGCTCCAAATGGCGCGGAAAACCGAGCGCAGCTACTAAGCTGTCTGCGAAACCACACAGACTACACACAAAACCCGTCCCATACTCGACGCTAACAGATACAGACAAAGACCTACAGCAGAGCGTGCGCGCGGTAACCCAAACTCCAGAGACAATCTAGAGAAAAGCGACAAAAACCCGTCCTATACTCGACGCTAACAGATACCAACAAAGACCCAGCATCCACCGCAAGCCCTCTCACCCACAGGACACCCAAAAGCCCAAGAAACGACATCAAGAGAGACAGCGATGAGAAAGAGAGGCCGTCCCCGCTGAGCACGAAACATGAGGAACAAGCATGGAGTCCAAACGACACCCTAAGCCCAAGTAAGACTTACGGCCGACCAAACACAGCCAAGAGAGTCAAGCGCCCAAACCCTTAGCCACACCAGGTCCGTGCACTTTGCCTCAAAACGACTAGATCGGGCACCAAGGACTCAAAGAGTGAAACGAGTGGCAATAACGAATTATACTGGCAATATCGGCAAATCTACGACAAAAACGAGCAAAAATCGGACCCGTACGTCGACACACGCGGAAGACTTGAGGCGGGAAGAGAAACACAGTAGGCACAATCATCGCCCTCAAAGATACTTACGCCATGCTAGGTACACCGGACAAACGGGAACGCCCGGACACGGGGGTCTGCGAGACCTCATAGGGCTTTAGGCGGGACCCCCCGCCATAGGGAGTTTTAGTGGGTAGGCCCGGGCTAGGAGACTGGATGATTCGTACGAATCCCCGGCAAAAGCCCCTCAATGGGAGAGCCCCACACACGGTAGTCGTTGACGACGGCTATTACGGCGCGTAAGAGCGTTTTCCTCCCTGTGCCACCAAAAAAAAAAAAAAAAAAA
>KN824338.1:85028-107893 GCA_000827415.1 Serendipita vermifera MAFF 305830
CTACGTCGGCCTTCCTTTGTGTTCGTTTCCGTGTAGCAAGTTTCATCATCTAACGTGTATTCTCCAGGTCGGGATGATGCATGGATCAAAGCCATCGAGAAAGATGCCATGGACTTTGGCATACGCGCGTGGATCCTCCGTGCGTTCCCGACGTCCAAACGCACATGGGTACCAGCGCACGTAGTCTAGCTTCCTGCTGACTCATTAGTCACAGAGACGCATGTATATATCTTTCTAAATTCGGGCTACCCTTTCAAGCGGCCACGAAGAGCCTAACAGACGCGATTAATCAGCGACTATCTATTCCCGAGGAGGAACGTCCAGTACGTGAAGAACTTTTGTAGGTACGATGGCTGACGATAACTCATAGAATAACCTCTTGACGTGGATCCTTGCTCGTCTCTCTGGCAAAGAGCCAGATATTCAATTGATCAATGGTATATTCCAATTGATAAGTATTGTGTCTCAAAACACAACCTCAATGGTGAATATTTCCGCTGGTCAACTGCTTCATCCTAAATCTGGTTCGCGCAGACTCTTGGACACGCTCTCTTCTACTTGGCAGCCAATCCGGAGTACATCGGGGTTCTAAGAGAGGAGATAGAAGATGTTCTTGATGGTGGGGACCTTACCTATGAATCACTTAATCGGATGCGCAAGCTAGACAGTTTCATCCGCGAGACTCAACGACTCTCCGCCCTCGGAAATCGTAAGTTTCCCGTCAAAATCTATGGAATAAAGCCCTTTAATGACCTGCTCCTTTCATTCTCTAGTGAGCGTGACGCGCGTGGCAGTCAAGGATTTTATCTTCTCCGATGGAACGCGTGTTCCCGCTGGCGACCAAATACAAGGCATCGCAAGCCCCATTCACCTCGACGCTACTCACTATGAGGAGCCACATTCCTTCAAGCCGTGGCGCTTTTGTGACATGTCACAAGCTGAGATAGACGAGGGTTCTACCTCAGCGCGGATGTCAGGAAAGTACGACATGGTGCAGCCGAGTAAAAGCTTCATGGTATGGGGGATTGGACGCCATGCATGGTGCGTTGTTATGGCATATCTGTACAACTTTGCTAACAAACTCGACTTTCTTAACAGCCCAGGGCGGTGGTATGCTGCGATGGTGATCAAACATTTGATGGCATATATCGTGCTAAATTATGACATCCGGCTTCCTGACTCGGCCAAAGGCAAGCGACCGGCAAATCTTCAGGTGGCAGGGATGTGTCTCCCCAACAGAAGTGCGAAGCTCCTGTTCAAACGAAGGTTCAATAATGATTGATTTTTTGCTGTTTTTACGTCTATGCATGTCTACTGTTGTTCAAATCGAGTTTGTTTGGTCGCACATGCGTAAGCGCTCGCCATAGACGCTTGATCCTCAACATTCTCCCGGCCGATGTCCGCCACATCTTCTCTTTCCGTCGAGCTATGGCAAACTATACTGAGATATGCTATCGGCGTTGCGGACTTTCTAGACCCGGATGCTTTTGAAGGCGTGGTAATGCAGCACCTCATCACCGACACCAATTCCTCAAAGAACGATGAAACGGCGTATTGGTACGCCGAAAGGACAAGAAATACTCTTCAGCTAGTTTCCAAGACATGGAACACGTATCTTTGTCAGTTCGAACATCGCTTTGTACGAATGCTGGACATCTGGCATGAGAAGCTTGATCCGACAATGCTCAGAAAGGCTGTACGCATTTCCTTCAGCCGATATCACTGCAGATGCTCGTCTTTTTGCTACGTGGGTCTATTGCCAAACCCGCCTGCTACTTTCCGGGAGTTCTGCTGGAAAACCTTAGATGCTGTAAATGGTATTGAGATGGAGATAGCAGACATGGTACAAGAAGAGCATCGAATTGCAGATCTCGTTACCTGCATAGGGCGATTTCAAAATGTCAAGACTTTCATTGGACCAAGCTGCACATACTCGGGAAGATTCTCGCTATTAATTGATAGGCTCCCCAAAGTCCGTCATTTTTACGGCAAAGGCTTTTGGGGAACGCGCGAGCACTCAAAACCCAGTAGTGTGGCATCTGACACGATAGTTACTTTATCATTTCACAGCAGAAAAGGAGGTAACTATCATTCAGTTGCGTGGAACCTCCCATTCCTTCGTTACCTGCGATTCAAAGACGATAGCGACGAGCCTTTGGCAGACTTTATCGCCAACGCGGTTATGCCACTGATGAAAGCAGTTGGATCCCACTTACGAGCCCTTTATTTATATCATCGGGTTGAAGAATTGCGACAGGATATACCAAAAGAGCTATGGGACTTGTGCCCTCAGCTAGAAACCCTCCGTACTGGGATGTCGTTGACATTTCCTCCCCCGTTCTTCCACCCTATTCATACCCTAATTGTGTGCAACGAGGACCAAATGACGCAAATAGATAAGATACCTGAGTGGCCCAACTTGAAAAAGATGGTTATTGATCTACCTTGGCGTTGGGTTGGGGAGGGAGGGAGGATCGAGAGCCTTGAATCGCGGGAAACCGTTAGAGTGGAAGACAGGGATGGGTTTACGGTTCATGAATATAAGAGCAGAGAAGGAGGGTCTACGGCCACCATTATTGACGTTACGTAGGGCTGGCAACTAGTATAGCTGAACCGGCTCCTATTTGGCTTTCTTCTCTTGTGGTAGCATATTAATGCCTAGTGTTGGTCATTTATTGCCTTATCTGATCAAGCGCCATCATGATATGATAGGCGCCAAGGTGCCGTCTCTTCGTCTCCTTCAAAATGTCTGCGTCCACCTCTCTCTCTGTAGAGCTGTGGCAAACCATTCTTCGCTACGCGATTGGCGTTGCTGATTTTCTCGACCCGGATGCCTTCAAAGGGGTCATAGAGGAACACCTCATTGCTGACGCGGAGTCTCCAAAGAACAACGAAGCCACCTACTGGGCCGCAGAAAGAACAAGAAATCAACTTCAGATGGTGTGCAAATCCTGGGATGCATATCTTCGCAATTTTGAGCACCGGTTCGTACGGATGTTGGACATATACCATGACAAGATCGATATACAGAAGCTCGAGGTGGCTCTCAGAGTATGTTTCAGTCCCCGTGGGTGTCGGTGCGTCGAATTTTGTACGCCCCGATCCAAGTTCCAGACGTTTTGCTGGAAAACTATCGGAAAGATCGAGCCTACAAGGATGGTAATAGCAGATCTAAAAAAGGAAGATTATCCCATTGGCGACTTGATTGAAATCTCCCAGAATTTCGACCGCGTGGAGGTATTAATCGCGCCATATTGCGGTTTCACTCACTCCTTCGCCAAGACTCTCCAAAAATTTAGTAGCCTTCGTCACTTTTACGGCAAAGGATACCGTGGCATCCGTGAACAAGGGGTGCAAGGCATAACGACAGCTAAAAACATCATCACCCTTTCTTTGCATACTAGAATGGATGGAGAATACACAAACCTCATATGGGATCTACCTTGTCTACGCCACTTTCGATTGAAGGATGATAGCAGCCAAGAACTATCAGATTTTGTTGACAAGGCGGCTCTCCCCATCCTACGTGTAATAGGTGTTCAGTTACTTTCCCTCCACCTTTACCACCGAATCGAAAACTACGACATGCCGCGCGAGCTGTGGGAACTGTGCCCCAATGTCGAAAGCTTTCGCATAGGCATGTCGTTAGTGCATCATCCGCCATATTTCCATCCCATTCATACACTGGTAGTTGTGCGGGAAGTACAACTCCACCAGTTCCCAGAACTTCCGGAATGGCCTAATCTACGAAGGGTTGTGATCGACAATGAGTATCCAGTGAGCGCAAAATACTTCTCGCATCTGAAATCGACCCGTGGTATCATAATGGAGAATAGAAATGGATTTATCAAAGAGGCTGATTTGGAAACGGCCGTTGGTGGTGAAGAGGATGAAGCGGAATAGTAACGAAGATCAGCATGTATACGGAAAATTAGCGCCCACCTCCATTGGCATTATGTAGGTGTGACGCCCAGTCGGCGCTAGATATAGCTAGAATAACCTACGTGGCTTCTACGTAGCTTCCTCTCTTCCACTACCGCAATCCTATCGGAACTTAATAGTCATGATCATTCATCACCTTATCTGATCAAGCGTTACTACGATATAATAGGCGGCAATGTACCTTGCTTTCTTCTTCCCTCATCCTCCTAATGTCCACATCCGCTTATCTCTCCGTAGAGCTATGGCAAACCATTCTCCGTTATGCAATTGGTGTTACTGACTTTCTCGACCCGGATGCCTTCGAGGGGGTCATAGAAGAGCATCTCATTGTTGACACTGCGTCCCTCAAGAACGACGAAGCCGCTTATTGGGCCGCAGAAAAAGTAAGGAATCGCCTCCAAACAGTATGCAAAAGTTGGGATGCATATCTCCGCCATTTTGAACATCGATTCGTACGGATGTTGGACATACGACATCGCAAAGTCGATATCCAGAAACTTGAGGTAGCCCTTAGGGTATGTTTCGGAGGGCAGCACTGTTGGTGCAATGAGGTCTGTCGATCTTCTTCAACCGGGTTTCAGAAATTTTGCTCGGAAACTTTCCAAATGGTCGAGCCTACGAGAATGGTCATTGCAGATCTAAAAACAGATTTCTGGTTCATTAGCGACTTAATCAAAATTCCCCAGAACTTCGACCGTGTGCAAGTACTAATCACTCCAAATTGCGGTTTTACTTACTCTTTTGCCAAAAATCTCCAAAAATTTGGTGGCCTTCGTCACTTTTACGGAAAAGGGTACCGTGGCACTCAAGAACGTGGAGTTCTCGGGCCAATGACTGCTAAGAACCTTGTCACTCTCTCTATGCATACCAGAACAGGAAGAGACTACATGAACATCGTCTGGGATTTACCCCGTTTACGCCATCTTCGACTGAAAGCTGACAGCAGCCAAGAAGTATCAGACTTTGTTGACAAGTCTGCTATGCCCATTTTACGTGTAATAGGTACTCAATTGGTCTCTCTCTACTTCTACCACCAATATGTAGACTACGACATACCACGCGAACTATGGATGCTATGCCCCAATCTCGAACGGCTTCACACAGGCATGTCTTTGGTGTATCATCCACCGTATTTTCATCCTATTCACACACTGGTACTTGCGCGGGACACGGGACTCCACCTCTTCCCAGAACTCCCGGAATGGCCTAATCTACAAAGGGTTGTAGTTAACGATGGCGGATATTCAGTGGGGGAAGAAACATTCTCACATCTGAAATCGACGCGTGACATTATAGTTGAACATAGATATGGGCTTTGTGAAGAGGAGGATTTCGAGGCAGCGGACTATTGACGTGACTCGGGGTGTATCTGGCAAACGACAGTCAGGAGTGATCCTATTGTTCCTACACGCACCCAGATTGCTTAGTTCCACGTTGTCATAATAAAGGCTCATTGTGAAGGTTCAAACCGCGCAGATGTACTTCCTTAATGGCGTGATATGAGAAGTAAAGGGGTTGAATCAGGGCAAGCATTCTGAATCGTTCAATTAATACCACCTGGACTAAGGTTGATTCTGGTTATCGACGGCTAATGTGGTGCCGGCGACAGGTAAGCGCCCCGTATGCAACTTGATCCCCACCGCCATGTCCGCACTCGCGTCTTCTTCACTATCCGTGGAAGTATGGCAGCTTATTCTGCGCCATGCAATTTTCATCCCAGACTTCCTAGATCCCCAGTCCGTCGAAGGTGACTTGCAAGCTCCCGGATTCGAAAACGATCGGCAACATCGACACAACGAAAGTTTATACTGGCAGTCGGAAAGAATTCGAAACAAACTTTGCCTCGTTTGCAAATCGTGGAACGAATACCTTTCCCTTTTTTCCCATCGCTTTGTCCGGATGTCGGATTTGTGGCATCGTCGAATAGACGAGATTGCCATCAAAAGCGCGCTCAGGATCACTCTCGGTGGGTGGAAGTGCGATTGCCTTGAAGTATGTCTTCCTCTGGACGCGGCTAACGAGGGATATGTTGGCCTTTACAAAAGGTTTAAACGCTTCTGCATTGAAACAATATGGAGCTTTACATTCCTACGGGCGCAGATCCTAGACGTCGCATGGGGACCATATACCACTCTCTGGAACTCTGGAGCACTACGAAGCCTGAAACAAGTTCAAGTCGTGATTACAGAATCATTTTCAGGAGACGGAATCGATTATCCAATGTTTTATCAAAGCCCTAATTTAGCTCACATCTACGGCAGAGTGTATGACGATGCCAATCAAGTCTTCGTTTCCCAAAATTTAGTAACTCTCTCCTTTGAAACGACTTCGACTAGGTATCACTCATCCCTCGTCTGGAATCTTCCATCACTTCGTCATTTGAGAATCGGCCATAGCTCAATTGTGCTTCCAGCGGAGCTAGTTGACAACATTCTATTGCCACTTCTACGGCTTGTTGGTGGCCATCTTCTCTCTCTTTGGATCGATACATGGGATAATTCCTATGAAATGCCTCCCGAAGTATGGTGCCTGTGCCCGGTGGTCGAGAGGTTTCATTCGGAAATGCAGCTCGTGGTATTGCCACCTCCATCATATCCGCTCCGTACGCTTATAATATCTATGCAAGACTTTGCACCTTCCTACGCCTTTTACCTCAAGTTACCTCGTCTACAGAGGGTTGTTGTAGAAGCGCGGTGGCTATATGTTAACGAAAGTATTAAACAGGAGATCCAGTACAGTGACGCTTGGAGGCACAGTGTGGTCCTGGAGGATTTGGATGGGAATCATCTACGGGGTCCACTAAGATTGTAAGTTACGAGCGATGGCCATTATTTCGGTAGAGCACAAGCAAGTACACCGGCTGTAGGAGATACCAACACGGCTATAATGAATTTCTGGTATGATCATCAGCCCATTTTCTATTTTGTAATCAATATAAATAAATACAGCTTTCTGGTTATTGACCAAATAACGATATCTTCAAGTAGCGAGTACGAGAGAAAGCGTGGAGCTATACACACCGCTACGCTTCAGCAATCAGCCTTGGGCTAATATTCCTAGGGTTAAACCACCTTCAACCCACAGATGCCGACCTGACGGAGAGGCGACAAGAGAGCCGCACAAACATTAACTTGACTTCGCCCATGTCCATACTCGCCTCCTCATCACTATCCGTAGAGGTTTGGCAACTCATTTTACGTCACGCAATTTCCGTTGCCGACTTTTTGGACCCAGATTCCTTCGAAGGCGACTTGAAAAGACATGGGTTTGGAGCCGAATGCCGCCATAAGGAGGATGAGGAGGTATACTGGGAAGCGGAGAGGGCCAGGAAGAGACTTGTACGAGTATGTAAATCGTGGAGGGGTTATCTCTCGCTATTTGAACATCGATTTGTCCGGATGTCAGACATATGGCACCGTCGAATCGACAAGACCGCCATTCTGAAAGCCACCAGAATTGATGTGGCTACTTTCACATGTTCATGTGCTGAGATATGTGACGAAGTCGCGGATCTTTCTAGCAGATTCAGCACGTTTTGTGTAGAGATTGTGCGTGAATCTCGGAATTTACCAGTCGAGATTCTACAAGGCTTTGATAAATTCGCCGAGGAGGTTTGGGATGCTCAAGTCTTTACGCTCCTCGATCGACTCCAGGTAGTTCTTTCGCCTTTGTCGAACAGGGGCGTCCGGATTCCATCGCTGAGCCAAATTCCCACCCTGCGTAACTTTTGGCCTGGCGTTTATAGCGAGTTTCCCAAGAAATATCTCGTTTTCAAATCTCCTGTTACCCTCTTCTATGTCACAAACTCGACCCCCAGCGCCACATCGTTTGATTGGGATCTGCCATCTCTTCGTCATTTATACATTGGTCGTGGCCATACTGTGGAACCAATGACGTTTACCGTTAGTATTCTATTACCAATGCTACGGTTGGTTGGACGCCGGCTTCGCTCTTTGTACATCGTGAATAGAGGCGGGATACACGCATCAGTCGCCGATATATGGAATCTCTGTCCCGTTGTAGAGAGGATTCGTCCGGGGATGGAGGTGCGTAAACCACCACCCCTAAATCATCCCGTGCATACACTATCGACCCCGTTGCAATATTTCTCGGTCACCTTGGAATGGCCAAACTTACGGAGGGTCATCTTGGAAAATGCTTCGCCGTATGTTCCTGACGATACGAAGGCTATGCTGGTGCGATGGAGCGAATCAAAAAAAATGTGCTCATGGAGTCTAGAAGATGATAAGGGAGAATACTGGGATCCATCCAAATGGAAGGCAAGTCAATAAGTGTGGAAGGCGTGGGCATGTATCCAGTTATCTAACGCACTCGTTTGAAAGAGACGGGGATGCGAGCTGTATTTAACATTCACTTGCGTACAATGCACACGGAATGACTTGCATGGCCCTAAATCCGCCAGAAAAGTTAGATTAAGAAAAACTGCGAACCAAGTTCTTGTGATGCACTAGTTGAGAGACTAGACTCAGTTCACTTCACTCATATCGGCCTAGTGTTAGGAATGTAGAGGGAAAGTCGACACTGAGAGTGGTAAACTGGCAGAATTCGCGGGATGAATTGACTGTGTATGGCAAGCAGACTATCAGTGAGTAAATGATTAGAAGAATATCCTAAGACAAGCTAGTGCGACACTCTTCTAGTGCAAACCTCGCTTCAACTCCTCAAGGGAGGCTAACGTGGGCTGGTCAGCCAGCCATCATACTGCGAGAACAGGGGAATGGTGGAGATCAATGGGCCGTGGGCCGTGGGCCGCGGGCTGCAGGCGGGTGGGCCAACGTTTTCTGAGCTAGAACGATAGGAGATAATGTATAAAGTGCAGGAACCGCGGAATGGGAATGAAAAGCGCGTTCTGAGTCGTGTCGTAGGGTGGATTTGGTCCTCCGGGGTCCTGGCCGCTCATCCATTGTAGCTGATTAGAGTGCCTGCCAGACACGTAACCAGTCCTCGATTATCTTCATATAAACAGTGATGAGGAATCGCACGTGGGAAAGGGATTTAGGCATGCGAAGAACAACCCTGGCTGCCAGCCACACACTTCCGAAGTTGGGCGCGCCAAGGCCATCCAAACGCTTCAGGAGGATTCAAAACTCAACTTTATCTCAATTTATTCATGTTACCTGAGCGTTGCAACAGTTGGTCAGCGCAGAAGTGGTGAACAGAGCGTAGGGAGGAATTTGACAGGACCCCGGGAGCACAAACCCACACATACACAGTTGGCAACCGGTTTTGGGGGCGAATCCTGCGGTTTTCATACTATATACGTCCTCTTCTATCGTTATAGCTCATAAAAAGTCAACCCACCCGCCCGCGGCCCGTGGCCCATGGCCCACGGATCTCCACCATGCGGTATTTCTGGATACTGCTACTCAATTACTCCCTCGTATTGATAGCTTCCAGCCTCAGAATTATCCTCAATTGGTATATAATGCCTTGTTTCATTACACTCTAGAGACTGAGATGAAAGAAGTGGCCTGGTAACATACCCACGACTCACGTCCAGTAGAAAACAGTCCTTACATAAACGTCATATTTGCACTAGGCTTTAAATCTCAAATTTAATTTGACTGTTTGCGGAGTAATCTTGCTTATGTCTCGGGTATGAGATAAATTAGTGAGCTGTCCCGAAACCGGTGACCAGAGAACCGGCACAATAGTACCTTGACCCATCCTATGTCCATACTCGCCTCCTCGTCGCTCTCCGTAGAAGTCTGGCAACTCATTTTACGCCACGCTATTTTCGTTCCCGACTTTCTGGACCCAGATTCCTTCGAAGGCGACTTGAAAAGGCATGGGTTTGGAGACGAATGCCGCCATAAGGAGGACCAGAGGGTATATTGGGAGGCGGAGAGGACCAGGAAGAGACTTGGACGAGTATGTAAATCGTGGAGGGGTTATCTTTCGCTATTTGAACATCGATTTGTCCGGATGTCAGACATATGGCACCATCGAATCGAAAAGACCGCCATCCTAAGGGCCACGAGAATTAATGTGGCTGCTTTCCAATGTGCATGCGCCGAAGTATGCAATGGAATTCCGGAGCTTTCTAGCAGATTCAGCAGGTTTTGCGCAGAGATTGTGCGTGAATCTCGGAATTTACCAGTCGAGATTCTACAAGGCTTCGATGAATCCGCTCAAGAGGTCTGGGATGCTCAAGACTTTGAGTTCCTTGGTCGACTCCAGGTAGTCCTTTCTCTGATTAACAAGAACAATCGGATCCCATTAATGAGCCAAATTCCCACCCTGCGTAACTTTTGGCCCGGTGTTTCCATTTACAGCGAATATCCCAAGAAACACCTCGTTTTCAAATCTCTCGTTACTCTCCTCTACATGGCAAGTTCGACCACCAGCGCTGCATCGCTAGACTGGGACTTGCCCTCTCTTCGTCATTTATCCATCGGCTACCACGGTAGTGTGAAGCCAGAAGAGTTTACCAGCTGTATTCTGTTACCCATGCTACGTTTGGTTGGACGCCAGCTTCGCTCTCTATACATCGACAATCTAGGTGGGATACACGAACCAGTCGTCGATCTATGGGGCCTCTGTCCTCGTGTAGAGAAGATTGATCCGGGAACAAGAGTACATATACCGCCACCTCCAAATCATCCCGTCCACACATTGTCGATTCACTCACAGTATTTCTCGGTCGACTTGGAATGGCCAAATTTACGAAGAATCATCTTCCAATCGCCCTGGATGTGGATTCCGACCGAGGTGATCGATATGCTGGTGCGATGGAGTGAATCAAAGAAAATGTGCACATGGAGTTTAGAAGACGGTCAAGGAGAATACTGGGATCCATCCAAATGGAAGACAAGTCAATAAATGTGGAAAGCATGGGCATGTATCTAACCATCTTTTGAAAGAGACGACAAACAAATGCTATATGTAACCGTTCAATTGCGTACAATGTACACGGGGTAACTTGCACGGCTCTAAAAACGCCAGCAACGTCAAATTAAGAGAGTAAAAATAACGACAATAATGTATCAACGGTATTCCAAAACAGAAGTGTAATGACAGGCATGATGGTTTAGGATCCCCAACGTGCTCCCCACCCTCTCCATCGGCTGGCCGCCGGTGCTGGTGGCGCCTCGATAATCTCCACTTTGACAATCTCTCCGTCCTTGGGTGGTTCAGTAAACTCGAACAGGACTTCGCCCATACCAGGACCGGGACCCAAACCGGGCGTCTGTAAGCCCGCGGTGGAAGGCGTCGCCACTCCCGAAGGTGAAAGTGCACCACCCGGACCCGCGGTCGTGCTGGCGGTGGTGGCGTTGGCACCTGGTGTGCGGAGGAAGAGCGAGCCGAATGCGCGTGATGCACTGGTGGAGAGACTCGTCGGGATAGGAGCGCTTTCGTCCGAGGTACTAGTAGTGGGAAGTACGTCCGATTTTGAAGTGGAGAGTCTCCCATCGTCAGAGGAAGAAGTGCGAGCAGGGGCCTGCTGTTGATCTTTATCCCGCGTATAGAGTTCTTGCGCCTTCGAGCGTATCGAGCTGAAACTAGTTGTCCACGTACTAACAGTCGCCCCGGCCTCCTCGCCACCCGTCTTTTCCAGTGGAAGGAGGCTCGTAGGCCGACTCGTAGCTGAATCCTCGGCACTCAACACGGACATTGTACTATTCCTGGGCGAGTTTCCAGTACCGCGTGCCCGACTCCACAATCCTTCCACAGGCCAACGAGGACTCAGACTTCCCGATGGCCCAGGACCGGGACCGAGCCCACTCTGACTGAGGACACTATTCCTGGGAGATGAAATCCCCCTCAAGCTCAAGCCAAGCGCACTTCCCCTCGGAGACGAAGGACTACCAGGACTGAGAACGGGTAATTGGGAGGTGGCGGTTACCCAGGGCGGAACGATTTCTTCGCCTACCATGGCGCATTCGGGTGGTGGGATGGGGCCTGTGTATCCTGGTGGTACGGCGTACACTAAGAGTCGTGCATCGACTAGAGCGGCTTTTTGGACGGTGGAGAGGAATGGGAGTGGGAGTTGGTACGCTTTTGATTGGGGAGTGAGGATTTGCTGTGGATTGAAGGAGGAGATTGTGGAGAGGCGTTGGGAGAGGATGGAGTGCCGGTGGGTGCTTCCGGGTGTTTGGCCTGGTTGTACTGGGGCTGGGATCATCATACATGGTATGGGACGGTCGCATTGGCTCGCTACGAGTTCTGTCATGTAGACTGTGGGGACCTCGCGCCGTACTGGTGCCGGCTTCTCGCTTTCCTCCTCATCTCCTTCGTCCTTTTCAAGGGCACTGTCCTCCATAAGCACTGTCGGCATACGCCCTTTAAGCTTGATGCTGGCAACCTCCTCTTCGTAATCGTAATCGTAATCGTAAGCGTCCTCCTCCTTTTTTGGCGGTAAAGGTGGCGCGGTGACAAGCCGGATATATCTCCCTCTTGTACGTTTAGCCCTCGACGCGCGAATCCTACACAAGTCAGCTAAAATCTAAATAAAACCAAAAATCGACTCACCGAATCCCAGTTCTACTCCAACCAACGCGTACAGGTACTCTCTTCGCTCTTCTAGGATCCGCCAACAAATCAATCGGTGCCTCTTCCCCCGCACCGAATATTCGATAGGGCGCCAGTCCACTCATCGGTGGAGGAGGTGGGTCATTCTGATGTGAAGTGAATTGTCTCCCTCGACCACCACTTTCGCGTTTTCCATGTCGTCCGTGACTGACACGGTTTTGTTTGGGGAGTACGAGTCGTGGCGAGGGAATTCCTTCAAGTTGGGGCGTGTCGAACGTCTTTGCCTCTGAAGTATCGACATCTTCCGGCACCGGGGACAAGCCCGTCGTTTTCAATAAATGGTTCAACCTGGCGTCTACCGCTTTCCGCGCAGTAGCCTCTCCATGATCATTACTCGTCGAACCTTCATTTTGCTGCCTCCAATCCTCTCCACTAGCACGAGAAGAAGAAGAAGAAGAGATGTACCTCACACCCTTCCCCGTTTTTGGTAATTTGGTATTAATCGTCAACCGCGGTTTGCCCTTTTTCTTGAACAGCTTGAGCCCGCGAACAGATGTGATCGTCATATCCGCCTGGTCGTCATACGACGAAGGCGAGGGCGCGCGGAATGGGCTGCCTGGGGTGGAGGATGTGGTCGGGCTGGGTGAGAGAGGTGGACTTGGAGCGTATTCACGTGTGGACGAGCCGGCGGAAGAACCGGATGTGGATGGGAGGGTGAGGTGTGTTTGGGATGAGGATCGGTTCACGCTAGTGTCACTGTTCATACGTGGTGGAGGTGATGGAAGCGGTTTGGAACTGTAAAGGCGGTTAATTTGTTAATAAGCGGTGCAAGGCGCAGACAAAGTGAGGCTCTACCTGTAATCGCCATTGTGTGATGACAATCGGGGTGACTGGCTGCGTGATGGACCACCCGCCGTACTGTTCAGGATCGTTTTAAACGAGGAATTTGAGGGTGATTTTGGGGGAGCAGCGATAGTGGGCTGCTCGCCGTCTGGAAGGAGCAGAAGCACGCGGAGCGGCATCCGCCCGTGAAGCAGTAGAGCCTACTGCTGCCGCTTCCAGTTATGAGAATGATTTGAAAGAAATGGGTCTAATAATCTCTATCGCTAGAAATAATTTGCGTCGAATTTATCGTCCGTTGCGTTGCTCCGATAAGATAGTCCGGTTACAGTAACAGCGTCTCAAAGACGAGAGGAAAAGTCCAAATTAGCGCTGTGTTTTTTTATTTCCTGTTATACTGTTTTTTTCTTGAATTATTTGTGCAAAAGGCTGTTGGTAGCGGAGGACAAGAGAAGGAAGCTGTCGTGGTCAAGTCAACAAGCACCAGCGACCCGGGCGACCAATTGAATTAGAATGCCGAATTTGGCTTATGTAATACTTGCTTACCTACTCTATCCAATCCCTTTTCGGGCATTTGCGAGTTTTCGATCCCGACCACCACCTCGTCATCCACAACAACATTTCAGAAATTCGTTACTTATTAGGTCTGAAAATACTGGTAATGTCGTTGAATACACACGTCGAAACTCGGCACTGACTCGTCACGCGTTTTACAGAATTTTACGAAATTGTCTCGCAAAGCCCGTGTTATAACATGATTCAGAAAGTAGGAAGAGGGTTGCTCAGGTCAGAGCTGAAAACCAGCATCCATGCACGCGCATACGCAACGACTCGGCCGTCCCTACATCGTGCAAACGAGGACAAATCGTGCGTACACCCGTGTTATTCCAACACAAACAAACTAAGTACGCTCCACAGACCGACGGCAATCGTGTTATTGAACATGGGTGGCCCCGCCACGTTACCGGCCGTCCAACCCTTTTTAACAAACCTCTTCTCAGACGGGGACCTCATCCCCTTACCCCTCCAATCCTTTTCAGCACCCTGGATTGCCAAACGACGTACACCCCAAATCGAAAAACAATACGCGGCCATTGGGGGTGGTTCTCCCATCTTGAAATGGAGTGAACAACAGGGACAAGGGATGGTCGACTTGCTGAACGAGGAGATTCCTGAACTTGGAAATTTCCGCTCGTATGTGGGTTTTCGGTATGCGGACCCGCTCACGCCGGAGATGCTTGGAAGGCTGAAGGAGGATGGGGTCAAGAGGGCCGTGGCGTTTACGCAGTACCCGCAGTATAGTTGTAGTACGACGGGTAGTTCGTTGAATGAGCTGTATCGGCAGGTACACAAGTTGGGCTCGGAGGGTATCAAGTGGAGTGTGATTGATCGGTGGGGGATGCATGAGGGATTCGTAGAAGTGCGCGTTGTGTTTTATATCTATGCATATCTATTTACTGACATCCTTGTAGGCAGTAACCTCCCGTATCCTCGCGGCACTCGAACAATTACCAGCGCACAGACGATCAAAGGCAACTTTGTTATTCTCCGCGCATTCTCTGCCCATGTCAGTGGTGAACAGAGGTGACCCATACGTGGCCGAAGTAGCCATGACCGTCGGAAGTGTAATGCGGAGGTTAGCAAACCACGGTATGACATGGTTTCCAGCACTGCGGATTACGCACTAATAGGTTTGTGTTCTAGAAACACCGCATGCTAATCCCTATCGACTAGTATGGCAATCTCAAGTTGGACCTTCAGCATGGATGGGCCAACAAACGAGCGAAGCAATCAAAGGCCTCGCACGCCTAGGCGGAATCGAGGAGAAGAGAGCAGCGGCTGATAGTGAGCGAGAATCGCAGCCTTCGAGCCACCCCATGTCTAATCTCCGTCTAGAATCGAAACAGCTACAAGAACTCGTGTCGGCTGGGTACACAGACGTTGTGCTCGTACCTATCGCATTCACGAGTGATCACATAGAGACACTCTATGAGCTTGATCTAGAATATGTCAAAGAGGGTGAAGAGCTAGGACTGACGGTTGTTCGCGCCGAGTCGTTGAATGGTTCGCCGATATTTATCCGTGCGATGGCAGATATTGTCAAAGACCACATGAAGGAGACAGAAGGTACGTCCATCACCCCTTCCCTTTCCATTTTTCTGACACCCCGTGACTTTTAGGACCTAATGGACAGCCTGTCAGCCAACAAATGATGCTCCGGTGTCCAGGGTGTACAAATGATACATGCGGTCAGCAGAAACGATGGTTCTCCAAATGGGGTAGTGATTAGAGTAGGGTTCAAACCAAAACATCACTTTCATTCCACCATTTGTTATGACTACTAGCTTCAGAGGTGACCACCACTGGTGCGGGTATCTACAATAGTCACCAACTGGCGTCCATTCTTGTATCATCCTCTTCAGACCAAATGATGTCCATTTTCGTGTCATCCTCTTCGTTAGAGTGAGCTGGCGACTGTATTTAAACAGATTATTGGTAAACCAAACAGATCCAGTCACTCACATACCTCGGTCGTCAAAAGTATATGTTCCTTCCAAGTATGGCCGTTTCGATCCTCGATCCGAACGCCTCGTTTAGCCGCCATTTGGCTCCACGCATCCGATACACGAGGTTCCGGGATATCCTTTTTATCGGCCCAATTTTTGTCCATAATAACTCTCTGGAGATTCGGCCAGTGAAACGCTTTAAAGTCCCTAAGGTCCGACAAGTAATTAGGTGCAATATACGTGTGAACGGGGTGATCTGAGGGTGGTGGGGGAATGAAGTCTATGCCGTTACCAAACCGGTTTAATTTTGGGCATAGCTCCCAAATATCGAGTGGCGGGAGGGGCATAAAGACTTCCCCGTGTATGTAGATGGAGTGAATATTGCTCCCGGAGTTTTTGAGGATAGGAATCGTTATCTCTTGCATTAGCTGGTCAGCCTCCTGGATGGTGAGGCCGTGTTCGATTCGCAAATGACGAAGGGAAGGAAATTTCAGCGTATATGGGTCAGAAAATTTTCTATAATCAATAAATAAAAGCGATAACGTGACCACGTTCTGCCCGACCCGTGTCATCGACCCGATCAATTCCTTTCCTAGCGTTGCGTGATCAGTGCACATGGAAGTATTCCTGACATCATAGCCATAAAGGTAGAGTAAGTTAGGAAATAAGCCGAGAATGTGCGATGAAGCGTTTTGGTCGCAGAGGAAGGGGTTCGACGGGTCTAGTCCCAAGATGACCTTGACGTGGCGGAGGCTATGAGAATGGATGAGGAAATGTTTGGTGCCGAAGGAATATTCCATTGTGTCTACTATCTCGAGCTTGTTGAATGAACCAATGGAACCTAAATACGCGAACCAAAGTTGGCGAAGAATTCATCCTGACATCCAGAAGGTAGAAATATACAGTCAATACGATCGCGGATCTTCACGAGTTCTGAAGCACAATACTCGCGGCATGCGCAACCGTATCTGCCAAACGACACCCGGACGGCATGTGTCAACGATGCAGGCGGTAGCTTCTTGTGCCAGATATCGACTATCCGCACGAATCTATGCGCATACACTTGCATGTACGCGGCCCATGACTTGCATACAAGCTGAAAGAACGGCGATACCTTTCGGTGATCCAATAAGCGGTCTCATCGCTCAAGGTAGCTAATCTATCGGCATAGAAGTCCTCCGAAAAGACTCCATCATACGCTTCAGGATCCAAGAATTCCGGGATACCTATTGCGTAGCGGAGGATGCGCTGCCAGAGTTCCACTGATGGTCCAAATCCGAAGCCGTTCTTCTCTTCTTCGTTGGAGATGTGGGGACGTTGGAGACGTTGGGGACGTCGGACTAGTATTTTGACGGTTTTTGTTCTTTGAGAAAGGCATTGGTAGAACAGCAGCTAGATTGGGGCAGGAGCAAGCTTCGACGACATCCTCTTAAGAGACCCCGCCTCGGTATCCCAGCTTGGCGAGGCGGCACCAACCAGCCTCCACCCTAAATGTATACTCTTTTCTTCTTATTTTTCAAATCGAAACTTGTACCGAGAGTTTTCCCGATGGCCAATCGGGTGTCACTGTGCTTTGTTTATGATATTTCATACAGTTGATTGCGCGCCAGGGACGAGGTGCGTAGTTTAGTGACGGGTTCATTGTGCTTATGAACAGAGTTCATTACCCACGCTCCTGAAACCGGCGATATCCCCTTGGGGCGACGGCGGTAGCCGAATGAACCGTAGGTTCAGCCCGTACGGGCCGCTGGTCCATTATGGTGTTTAGCCACAAACGACCAAACAACATGCGGATACAGACTCAAACCTTGTTCTTGTGTTTTGGCCAAACACTATAACAGACCAGTGGCACCTTCCTTGGGGCTTTCGACTCCGTCGAACTGGCATCGCCAACGCCCTTCGGGCCCGCTGGCTTTGGGAGCGTGTTCATTACTGCCCAGCTGCATAGTGTAGCGCAGATCTTAAGGGTCGACAGGTGGCGATGTCAATCGCCTTTCTTGTCTCTCGCCACCTCCTCTTCGTAGATGCAGGTGCTTTTGCAGCTCTGCCTACCCTGGTGTCTAAAATCTGCACTACCGACTGCTCCAACAGAAGACACATCTTCTCACGTTGCCTTTCCCCAGGAGGTCACACCGCTCCTCACTGCTCGCGCTAGGCCCACCCCTCCATGGCCGCTCTTCCGCCCTCTGAGACGTGGTCTCTGGCTTGCTCACCTAACTCATTTAAACATCCAACACTCCCATGCCAAATTAATCCACGCCCTGAAGTCGGGCTTCTCTTGGAATTCTACCATATATATTAGGTCCACAATCATTTACCCTCATCACGCCTCAGCCCTTTTGAACGCCTCAGCCATTTTAGACAAGATAAATACGGAACTCGCCTTAGGCCGTTATATCGGCCCCTTCTCCAAAAAAGAACTTGAAGCCCTAATAGGACCCTTTATTGCACATCCACTCGGTGTAGTCCCGAAGCGCAACGGCACATGGCGGGTCATTGAAGACCTCTCTTGGCCTCGGGACGGCCCACGGCCCTCTCTCAACTCGCTATCAGACAATTCCGATTTCTCGTTGAATTGGAGTGGTCTACCTGAGATGACAGCCTTAGTTATCTCGGCCCCGCTAGGCGCTCAGTTTGCAACATTTGACTGGGCTGATGCCTACCGTATGCTCGGCATCCGCACCGACGAGCTATGGAGGGGCATTGTTCACTGGGAAGGAAAGTTTTACGTCGACAGGGCGGCAAAGTTTGGTGGTTCAGCAACCCCCTTTCAATTTGACCTTGTCGGCGCCGCCTTTGAAGAGATCATCACTCGCTCACTTCCTATCCTAGCCGCATACTGGGTGGACGACATTGCCGTCTGTAGGTTCCCAACAAACACTGCTCCTCCTTACACCTACAATGTTGAACTTGAGGAGATCATAGCAATAGGTGAGGACCTTGGAGGTTCTTTCCCGGAGAGTAAACGCAGTCCTTTTGCCTCCACGGTTCAATAAATTGGCTTCCTGTGGGACTGCGACTCAAAATCGGTCCACCTCCCAGAGGAGAAACGGCTGGCAGTGTTGGTGCTGCTGTGGGAGACCATTATCCAGGGTATGATCTCCCTCGAGACTCTCAGAACTCTCACGGGCAAGCTCTCTCATTGCGCACGGATCATCCCACTGGGCCGTTCGCAATTACACCCATTCTGGTCCCTGCTTCGGGCCATGGAGGTAAAGGCCTACACCTCCAAGACGGTATGGATCTTGTCTCGCTCACAACTTGATTGCCTGGAATGGTGGGCGTCGGTGCTTGCAAAGCCCCGCGTTGGTATGCAGCTTTGCACGCAACCCGTTCCTGACAATTCCTTCCGGCTATATTGCGACGCCTCTTCCTCCTTTGGGATTGGAGTTGTCATCAAGGGCCAATTCGATCTCTTCCGGCTGGCCCCCGATTGGAGAACCTGTGGGGATTGCCCCAGGGACATCGGTTGGGCGGAATTTGCAGCCGTCGAGATCACTGTCTCCTTCCTTCTGAATACCTACAACCTGTTCAATACCCATGTCCTTGTACATACGGACAACATGGGCGTCCTTGGAGCTTGGTATAAGCGTTCTTCGAGAAATAAAGCACAGAACGAGGTTCTCTCCCGTGTCCTGTCATTGCTGCTAGATCGACAATGTTTCCTGACCCTTAAGTATGTTCAGTCCGCCTATAACCCCGCCGATCTCCCCTCTCGGGGCCTTCCTGCCCCCCGCTGCTCGCGTCGTTCCTTCCAAGGGTTCCCTCCTAGTCTTGCTGGCCTCATGAATCGTCCTCGTCGCATGTAACCCTTCTGTACTGTTTTATCTTAGTCTGGCGCAGTTTGGCACATTCACATTGAGGAACGAGTCCAGAGTGCGGGCGCCTATTACCTCCGACCTCCTACGGGCACTCTTACATTCCACAATACTCACAGAATTGAGATTCAACCAAATTTTCTTTGCGTTTTCGAACTGGCACTACGATGTCCAACGCCAACCACGACTTGACTTATATTATATGATATGACGAACACCCAGGTCAATCTCTCAGCTATCCAATCACTGCTTCGGAACATACATAAAGCTATATTCTAACCTGATATTCCAGACTGGACTCATCAAAGGCCTACAAGTCTATTCTCAGGAATGGTTACACAATCGAGTCAACGAATAAGTATGTACAACATGATTTTTTTTCCACAGCGGGCTATCATAGATTTATGTGCCCAGGAAGCACCTTAGCCACGGCGGTGCATTAAAACGACCTAATGCTAAAATGGTACGGCTGACAACCATATTATCAGACCGATCACTATCGAGTCTACCCTCACCAATTAGTGCATGACGAGTTAAACGCGATCACTCACTCACTGTACCGTGGTTTTCATAATTGTATATTCCTCCCAGGTAAGGCCGTTTCGATCTTCGATCCGAATGCCTCTTTCAGCTGCCATTTGGAGCCACTCATCTGATGCAGGTTGTTTCGGATACGTATCGGCCCATTTCATATCCGAGGTAAATCTCTGGAGATTCGGCCAAAGAAACACTCCCATATCGGTTTCCTCCTCCAGGAAAAAAGGTGAAACAAACGTATGGACTGGGTGATATGAGGGAGGTGGGGGCATCTGGTCAACGGTGCTACCAAACCGTTCTAGTTTGGGACATAGATCCCAAATATCCAATGGCGGAACGGGATCAGAGCGCAAACTCTGGATGTAGATGGAGCGTATATTTCCATGGGTACTTTTGAGGATGGGAATCGTTATCTCTTGCATTATCTTGTCAACGTCCACACCGGTGAAGCTATATTGTATTCGAAGATGACGAAGGGAAGGAAAGTCCAGCGTATATGGACTGGAATAATAACCTTGAAAGGGATGAAAGAAGAGGGACAGTGTAACTACATTTTGAGCGACGCGTATCATTGGCCCAACTGATTCTTTGCCTGGCGTCGCGCGATGATTGCTCGCAAGCTCTTGGATTTCAGAAAACTTTTCAATATCGTAGGCGTAAAGATTGCGTAGCTTGGGCAATATGCCAAGAATGTGGGATGAAGCGTTACGACCGCTTCTGTTGAGTGACGGATGGTCCAGTCCCAAGAAGACCTTGACCTGGCAGAGGCTTTGAGAGTCGATGAGAAAATCTGCAAGTTTGAAGCATTCTCTCATCATGTCCGCTATTTCCAGCTTATCAAGTGGACCGATATCTTCTAAAGTCCACGAACAAAAGTTGGAGAAATATGGATTCTTCCAAACATTTTGATAGCAATAGAGTCTATCGAGCCTGTTAGCACATTTTTCGGCGCACTTGCAGTCGTATCTGCCAAAGGACACCCGGATTGCACACTTCAATGACTCGGGCGGTATCTTTTCACGAAAAATATCGAGCATCCGCACAAATCGGTGCTGGTACGTTTTCATATATGCAGCCCAAGTTTTGGATACGAGCTGAAGGGAGCGGCGGTGCCTTTCGGTGACCCAATAGGCGGTCTCGTCGCTCAAAGTGTCTAATCTCTCCTCGTAGAGGTACTGTGAGAAGATTCCATCGTAGGTCTCTGGATCCAAGAATTCTGGGATACTTATCGCGTAGCGGAGGATCCATTGCCAGAGTTCAATTGATAGCTGGGGTGTTCGACGCATGATGGAGGCCGGGTCCAAAGTACGTGCCTCTATTAACCACAATTTACTGGGAGCCACTGACGAGTGATGTTTATATTCATATTTTACAATACTCCCGGAATTGAT
The DNA here is from genome assembly GCA_000827415.1 of Serendipita vermifera MAFF 305830. Classification (NCBI taxonomy): domain Eukaryota; kingdom Fungi; phylum Basidiomycota; class Agaricomycetes; order Sebacinales; family Serendipitaceae; genus Serendipita; species Serendipita vermifera. The sequence goes on from KN824338.1 coordinate 106,557, forward strand.
AATATTTGTTTGGTTCTTTTAGAGTGGCAACAGGCTCGCTTGTTGAACGCCGACTACGACGTCACCACTTATGACGCAAGACCAGAAAATTCCCTCAGCCATGCAATCATATGACACTAAATACCTACCAGTATAAAGGTCTCTTCCAAACTCAACCCGTAAGGACGCTATAACGACCTCAACGCAATCAGTATGGCTCCAAGTCGACGAATCATATCCAAGCGAGACTTGCGCGAGGACATTAAAGCTGCATCTATCGAATTTATTGGAACCGTGAGTACTCTCAGGGCGATCAGGCCATGGAATTAGTGCTCACACGACCACAATTATCCCAGTTTGTCTTCCTTCTCCTAGCTTTGGGGGCCATCCAGTCTGTAGATCTAGGAGTAGCAAGAACACAGGGAGTGGAAATAGCGGAAAATGGGCCTCGTTCCACCGAGCGTAACATATACGTTTCCGTAGCCGCAGGCGTATCCCTTTTGGGGAGCGCCTGGATGTTCTATCGTACAACTGGTGGTCTCTTCAATCCATCAGTCACATTGGCACTACGGTTAATAGGTCAAATCACGACGATGCAACTGGTCCTCTACATCATCGCTCAGGTGAGCCCACTTAGAAGCCCCCATCAACCCTTGGTTAACACCATATTTGCTAGCTTGTTGGATCTATCGCCGCTTCTGCCGTGATACTTGGCCTCTTTCCCGGACCTCTCTTCATTAGGAGCAAGCTCGGCGAAGGCACAACCCTCGCGCAAGGCGTATTCCTAGAAATGTTCGCGACCTCTATCCTCATTCTTGCCATTCTCATGCTGGCAGCGGAAAAGAGTCGCGCGACCCCCATGGCTCCAATCGGTATCTCAATGACCCTCTTCGCATGTCATCTGTTCAGCATCTCCGCGACCGGTACCTCTCTCAATCCTGCTCGTACATTCGGTCCTGCGGTCATAGCTGGGTTCAGGTCGGACCATTGGGTGTACTGGGTAGGGCCTTTTGCGGGTAGCTGTCTCAGCGTCGCATTTTACGCCTGGTTGAAACAGTATGTATTCATTGTTCTCTTCTCACTTATACTTACTAAAACTGTCACCAGTACGAGATATTGGGACATTAATCCTCACCAGATGGACACCGATCCCAAAGAATCGCCCGAGGACCCTGTCAAGGGGGTAAAAAAGGACATAAGGCACGCCGAAAACCAGCGTACAACGAGCAAGTCTGGTCGACAGAATGGAGCAAGTGGAGAAAGTGGAGATGAGAAGCGCCATGGGGATCAGATGGTTTAGGAAGGTTCACGACATTTACGTAAACAGAGAAACTTCAAATGTACACTAGCCGATGATA